>VDFB02338106.1:217326-250615 GCA_007258455.2 Sequoia sempervirens | reverse complement strand
AGGGGAATAACACTGAATACAATTCATTGCTTTTGGATTTTGTCAGAGGAAGGCACACAAGTACAACCCAATCGTGTATAAGTATAAAAGGCTTCCATAAGCATTTGTAACAGTTTTTCAATGGGAAACTGCAGAGGGTCGCATATATTTGTAGATGTTAGTTGGCAATAGAAGAAATATAACCAGTGTTTTTGGAAGCATCTTTTTCAGATATTTAACTTTTATGTTATTCGACCGTGTGTTTTAAATTATCTTAAGATGAACTCCATTAATTATTATCATTATACTGATGGCATTTCTTGTATCTACTAGTCATATTTGTAAAGCAAAGAGACCCACTAACCACAAACAGTGTAAATATCTGTAAAAGGAGGATTATTTGAGACCCCCTCCTATATATATATATTTTTAAATTGCTCTATTGCAGTTATCCAAACAGGAGCAAAGAATTGCCAACCATACAGACATTAAGGCATAAACACAATCAAGATGTCATTATCAGTAACTGCAAAATAAAAAACAAAAAATGTGATGTAGTAATTGATTTCATGAGCACCTTCACCGATCAAACATGGGTGGTTGTATTTGGCAATCAATATGGTCTTGGATCAAATGAAATATACTTTGACCTTTTCACCCTCTCACCTCTATTTATCTGGATTATTTGAGTCCCTGTCTCATAAATCTTTTAATATTAAAACAAACTAGACTACTCCAGTTATACAAACAAGAAGAAAAGATTGCCAACCAAATAAACATTAAGGAATAGAAGCAAGCAAAATGCCGCTAGCATTGATTAACTCAGATGACCACGAGGATGAAGCTTCCAGAACCCTCAATGTCCTCAGTAATTTCAGACCAGGAAGTAGTTTGGAGGGGGATGATTTGGGTTGGAACAGGAATTTAAGTGGTGCTTTTACCGTCAAAGAGGGATAACTAGTTCTTTTTAACAAGGAGAGAGGAGGATCAAATTCCTTTCCTTGGATGAAGATTTGGTCCTTGAAAGCTTGGCCTAAAGCCAAGGTCTTCCTCTGGATGGCGATTCATGGTCAAATCTTAACCTCAGATCAACTAATCAAGAGGGTCTTCAAAATGTAAGGAAGCAAGGTGTGCAGAAACAACTTCCTGCGTTAATCTTGAAGGGAGTGATTATAGATAACTTCAAATATATTTCGAACTTGTTATAAAAATAGAGAAACACAGTCTGTAACTGATAGACAATTATACCATGACATAGTGACTTACATGAGAAAAACCATTTCGAGAGAAAAACACTATGTAATGTACTGCCTAGTTTTTAATTCACAAGATAAACACAACTTGATGCAGAAACTATACTCAGACTGAATAGTTAATACAAGAAGTTAACATTCACAGGCTCAGATTAGAAAGAGTAACACCAATAGAAACAAACACCATCAATTGAGATCAAAATTAATCTTAGCACCTAATTATCACAGTGTACATGAATTAATCTAACTAGATATAGTCCGCCACAGTCCACGTAAAAGCACATCAATAGATAATACTCAGCTCAATAACAGGTTCTTGATAATGCAAATCAAATATCCTCATGCACTAAAATCGTGCAATTGACTCAGACGTCAGGACGACACAGAGTGCACGTGAAGACTCACACCGCAATTAACTCCAGACTAATACCCAACAGTAATGAATAGATCCCTGAAGACTCTAGAGCACCCTTATAGCGATTTAATCCATGAATACACATCGATGAGTTTTCCCTGGAAATACTATCGCAAATGGATCTTCAATGCTTGCAACCTGATTGTGACTACCTAGTCACGATTCTATCATACGGACATGAGAGATAACTTCAGAATCTGCCGGCGCCCAGGATGGTGGGAATCATGCTCACATGGAGATGAAGGATTTTGATGTACCTAGCCTGAATGAGTTATCAGAATGATAAGTAATGCAGATGAGCTGCAATGGAAATGGTGCGATTTGTAGAAGGCGACGGGGTCTTCCAGAGCTTGACGCGAGCTGAAAGCTCTGTCAATATTGTTGAGTTATCGCTATACTCCCCTCCTTCGTGTGGAGCCGATTAGATCAAACTAGAATGAGCAATTAGAATTAGCGAACTAGAGAAAGATGGTGGCGAATGAGGAATCAACACTCCAAGGAGGTTTCCGTCTCACCTGGAGATGGCTAGCGGGAGGTTTTCGTCTCTTGCAACCAATCGTTCAATTCTTCACATCCGCGATGCCCTCTCAATGACCACAACAACACATATATAAGGAATGCAAGCGTGTACGTAAGGGAGGTCGGCCAGAGATGATTAATAATTTTTTTTATATAATAATTTAAATTTAAATTTATTATTATTATTACTTTAAATATTATTATTAAAATATTAAATGCAAATGGGAGTGTTTAAAAACACTGTAGTTTTCCCTCCAAAATCCGTTCAAGTAATTTTGGGGACGTGACACACTACACTAAAAAACGTATGCAATGTATTATCAAATACGAAAGAGGATTATAATACACTTGTAATATGAGTTTTACAAGAGTATTTCACTAGCAATAAACTTGGAACAATTTCGGCAACAATGTTTCAAATGCCTTTCATGATTTGAAAAGTGGAAGGGCATTACATTCCAGCCCTGCCCCTCTTCTGAGGCCTTTGGTGAAATTTGGGTTCAAACAACCTTGATTGTCTTTGCTTGAGGTTTTGGATCCTTCCAAAACTTTTTCCCCCAATTCCATGCTCCAGTCAAAAGCTTTGCTTGGTTTTGCTACTCTCTTCTTGGTAGTTGGTTCTATCTCTCCTTTGGGAGTCTTTCCTTGTTTGCTGGTCTTTTTTGCTAAGTGTTTGTTCTTTTAGTTTTTTTTATGTCTCATTCCTTGTGAGACTCCTCTCTTTTACCTCTATGGCTGGTATGTAATTGGTTCAGGCGCTCCTGCTTTATCTAATCAAAACATTCCAATAATGCTTGTATACTTACAAATTCTCATATGAAACCACTTCCTCCAATACCAATTAATAGACCGATGAACAAGCTTAGAAACCAAAAATGGTTTTCAAACCATGTTACAAAACCCCCAAAAGATGGTGCCTAACATGGGCACAATTTCCAATGCCACCCATGACGATTCCTTGTTACCTACTAAAACTAGTAAATCGATAAACCATCTATAACTCCTAGTTTGACCCATTTTACATAGTTACTGAACTTGTCATGTCATACTATCTCAAAATAAGCACCATATGACAAATAATAAAGTATGTCATAGTTGGTCAAGATTCCAAAGTAACTCTCCCCATTCATGGCTCTACATGTCATAAGATATTGTCACAACTTGTCATAGAATCCAAAACAGATGGGTGCTTTAAATATTCTAAATATATTTACCTTATGATGAATTAAAACTCATGCAACTAAGTACCGACACATGGCATCAACTGCCTTACACAAATTCCAATGCCCCATTTGAAGTAGAGCACAAATATTAATTAAAATACAAGAAAATGTTGAATAATAAAATAGTTAAATTGAATGTTTGTAAAGATTGAGACACCTTAATTCCCACCATAAAAGGACCCAACATATGTCCTCTTTGCCTTGTATATTGAAGAGGATAACTATTTACTACTTCACTATACCTTTTCTAGGGACATTTGCTATCAGTTCCTATTTTTCTTTCAAACTCAATGGGTCTTTAGTCCTACTCTTACAAACCACTTGGAAGCCTAGGGAAGCCCATTGTCCCAAGGGATCCTTCCAGAGCTATAGGATCTAGCACCATGTCTGATCACATGAAAAAATTGGCTAAAGCAAAACAATAGGACTTTTAATAATATTCACAAGGCTCAAGATCAAATTTATGAGGATATTGTAGCTTTAATGCATGCATATTATTGTTGTTTTAATATTCTCTCAGCAACATTAGAAATTCCATATTTTCCAACAACTATTCATCAAAGTTTCTCAAGATTTAATAATTTGCTACATGAATTTTTCAATCATTCCAATTATTAGAAATGCTCATGTTAAGATCATCATCAAGAACATAACCACATGTTTAGAGTCTTCAAACAATTAGAGGGCATCATTAATAGTTTGAAAAATGAAGATGTCATATTTTTCTAAATAGCAATTCAAATTTCATGAGAATGCTTGACCTTGAAAGAGATATTCTTATTTTATCTGCAAAACCAATGGTACTAAAATCCTTCGAATATTCTTCCGATATGAGATATTTCGAATGAGAGGTATAAATGAATAAGACACTATTTCCTTGCATATGGATTTAGAATCAAACTACAATTGAAATTATTTCCTCCATCCAAAACCAAAAGGAAGTAATTGCCAATAGTTCCCCAAACCAATCCTAGAGGAACTAGAATGAGATTTGGATATCCCAAATTGTATACACAGTCAAAAATTGTTACTAACATCAGTCCCACTTTCTTCCATGAATATGAAAACCATCACAAGAACAAAAAAACTTGAAATTTTATCTTTGTAAAACAAAAAATATAAACCATAGCTATGATAAAAAATATCTACTCATATAACTATCTATAAAAGGTGAGGAAATTTAGTTAAATATGAATAGAAGTGAAAGGAAAAAACTTGTATACCATTGTCAATTTTGCATGCAGACTTGTGCGTAGAAAAGCTATTTTCTTCTTGATCCGTGGCCATAATGTCGACTGTTGATTTTCTCATGAAAACTTTCTGCTCTTTCATTCTCTTCTACAATTTAGAACAACCTTACTTGACACCTCAATGGATTCTTCTTCACCACTGGATAGCTGTCACTTAAACATAAGCAATGCTTTCATTGTTTACGCATTTGTACTTGCAACATTGGATTGCACAAAAATCAAAGAGAAATGATTATAAAACAATAGTGACGTAAGTAAACTGCCCATTTCAGTTTATCATAAAAAATGATAATAATGAAATATTAATGAATTTCTACTAATAAGAAATGAATTGTAATGGCATTATAAGCTAAACATACACAAGAATGTTCAATGAAACTGTGAAGTTGCTAGTCAAATAATATACATAGATGTACAATTGATCAACTAAGAAGAAATTGTAACGAATCCAAGCCATGTTACCTATGGTCAAGTTTAAATCCATAATACCCTTCCTCATTAATTAGAACTTGAGAAAATAACTATATTCTAATACAATTGTTGTAAATATGTTCTAATGATTTTGAAAGCTTTAAATTTGCAGTTAAAGTTGATGATAGAATTGCACTATTGAATAGTCATTAGAATATCCTTTATTAATTGGCAGTGCAAACAACTTTTCTAAAACAATTTAGTAGAAGCCTATAAATGTGCACAATAAAAGTACAACTGACTTTGAATTTTCTCTTATCATAGGATGTAACTCATACTACTAACCCTGCCTCTTCTTCTGCTTCTGTTATTGTAATGGAATAAAAGTGTGCACATTGTTTTTCGACTTGTAGTAAGTTTACATCTAGCTTCAATGTTTATGGCTACCAAAATAGTATGTAGTACAAAGATACTCATATATTTAAAAGCAAATTATGAAAAATAAACTTGCATCCAATTCTCAAAAGTAACTTCAAGACACTTTCAAGCTCAAAACAATGTAGACGATTTATCTCCTTGAGATTATAACCAAGTAACACTCCAAATATGTTAGTATTGTAGACTAGAGGAAACAAAAAAAAAAGAAAATCTATCCAAAGGATGTAGATTCTTGACAATATAAGTCTTAGAGAGAAATAGAAAATAGTGGCCTGCCCCATAATAGCTACTCACTTGACTGGTTTATTTAAAGGCGAATCAATTGCTGCTATTTTTGTGGCACAGGTGGTCCCTAGAAAATAGCTCAATAAAAAATTATTGCCCCAAAAATATTGGAGAAAAAAAAGGAGTATCACAATGGGAGAGTAGTTTTTGAGGTGTGAAGGACTACTACATTTCACTACATAGAAAATATCTTATCTTGCCAAGTCAAAAATTACTTCAGAAGAGTAGTTTCTGAGATGAGGAGGTCCACTACATCTCGCTACACACAAAATCTCTTCTCTTGCCAAGACAACAAAAATAGTCCTCTACAATATTCTTCTGGAAGTTTAGAAAATAAACTTTTGTCTATGTTACAATCTACCAACATTCACTACATGAACGATTTGTACAAGTAATTGTCAAAGAAGATGGGATCATGTAGAGAAAATAGGAATTTCTATGCAAGAGTTTCTTAGGGTTTTAACTAGAACCCTACGGGAAAACACTAGGAAACTAAAGATATCTTAACAAAAAACTTAATGCACTCAATGCCCAACTATAGGCGTATACTACCAAAGAATAGCCTAATTAACCATTCCAATCCAAGTAATTAACATATAATCCCACAAAAACAACTTGACTTGGGATAAACATACGTAGCTAGCAACATACAAGTTGCCAAAAAATACATTTGTAAAGTGACAACAAGGTACCTATGCAAAAATTTGGGGGGCCAAAAAGTGGCCAAGTTTTTAAATAAAAATTGAAAAGCCATAAAGCGAGCATGTTATAACGCGCTTGCATTATGGCTTGGTGTAACCGATAAGGCTTGGTCACATCGAGCCTATAACACGCTCATGTATAACATGAGCGCATTATGACTCTTTATAACGAAAAACAAAAGCAAATCTAAATCTAAGACCCAATTTCTTTGAGGAATTTTTTCAAACAACTCACTGCCTTGTCTATTCTACCATATTTTCCGTACATTTCTACCAAATAATTTTATCAAACACTTCATTCCTTGCTACTATGGCTAAAAGCCTAAAATTGGTGCTTTCCAACAAACTATGGATTCTTGGAAAAAATCTATCAAAGCATAATAGTAAGCAATAGCATAGACAAGGCAATGAGTTGTTTGAAAAAACACCTTGAAGAAATGTGGTCTCATGGTGATGGAATGGAATTCCATCACCATGAGACCACATTTCTTCAAGGCATTTTTTCAAACAACTCACTGCCTTAAGAATAGAAACCAAGCCTTTAGCCAAAATTCCCCTCCAAATCCTTTTCAAGGTCCTCATCCTCATCCTCAATTTACCAATCCATGGAAGCTTCCACCTCTTATTCCACTTTCATATCCCACATCCTTACAATCCACATCACCCCACTATTACCAAGCAAAGTCATCCCATGTCTCTCATAATAAATTCCTCCAAGGACTATTTGCAAAGGTGGTTGTTTCCCCATGCAAAAACAAAGTGGGGAAATCTTCCCATATCATGCATCCACCTTCATTACCCCCACATCAAGATAAACCCTAATACCCTAAACTTAAATGAATCCCCTATCAATCCATCTATCCAAGTTGAAGAGACTATAAAACCTCCCTCCCTCATGACACCATGCACATGAAATGAACTATGTCCATCTCCTAATCCAAAGCATGCTAACATAGATTCCCCTCCATATAAAGATCAAGGAAACCCTTCCCCTCCATCATATGATCCCCTTCCATCTCATGATCCCATTTCTAATCAAGAACAACATATCCCTTCCATCTCATCTAATGATATCTTTCCATCTCAAGAGCAAGATATCCCTTCATCCCCCCTCTCACAATCCCCTCTCCCCCACTTCATCTAATGACATCCTTCCGTGTCCAGATCAAAGTACCTCTTCCACTCCATTGTATGATCTCTCTTGAAATGTGGTCTCAAATTACACTTTCCACCCCATCTAATGATCCTCTTCCCCTCATGATCAAAACACCCATCCCTCTTCATCTCATTATCCCCCTCCATCTCATAACCAAGACCACACCATACCATCCACCCATCCTAGCATAATAGCATAGAGAAGGCAATGAAATGTTTGAAAAAAATGCCTCAAAGAAATGCAGTCTCATGGTGATGGAATTCCATGACAAAGAACATCACCATGAGACTGCATTTCCTTTAGGCATTTTTTTCGAACAGTTCACTGCCTTCTCTATGCTACCACATTTTTCGTACATGTCTACCAAAGAATTTTATGGAATAGTTCATTGCATCGCTGCTATGGATAAAAGCTTAAAATAGGTGCTTTCAAACAAGATATGGATAGGGAAAATAGTAAGCATAATAGTAAGAAATATATAGTTCAATAAGTACTCAAAATTTTGTTGATTATCTCTTACATTATAAGCCATGATTTGCATCACTATTCTACTTTTTGTGATTGAATAATTTGTTATTTTATTTTGAGATGATGGAAGTAGAATCGCCTCCAGATGTGGATAGGGTAATGGAGCAAGGTGTATCTTGTGCAATAGACCATAGCGACAAAAATCTTTTGAGGAAAAAATCGACAAACCAAAAGTTCAAATATTTTTTGAAAAAAATGTAAAAAATTGTAGAATAAGAGACAAACTATTTTTTTTTATTGAAAGGCATTTCCATAGCAATAGAGTTATAGAGAGAAAATAAAATAGAGATTTTAACTAATGAATCATAGAAAATAGATTTTGTTGCTTATATTCATATCACTTATTACATTGCATTCCACATCTTTCAAAGCATTAGTTCACAATGCATAACTGATAGATGACAAAATTTCAATTACAATATAGTTTGTACAAAGTCAACCTATAAATTGAGTACAAAGTTTCAAAAAATCAAAAGTAGCCAATTCCTCTTGCTAGTTGCTACTATTAATAGAGCTATGCTAGAGGGATGTAGGTCCTGATGATGAAGTTCCTGGGGCTTTGCCTCTCCTAAGTCGTTCAGTCAAATGAGTATCAAAGTTGGACTCTGCTAGGATCTCAAAATCCTCAGCCTCAAGAAATTCATCACCAACAATCCACTCATTGTCTAGATCAAAAATTTCCTCAAAGAAATGTGGTCTCATGGTGATGGAATTCCATGACAATCAATAGCAACCACATTTCTTTGAGGCAATTTTTCAACTAGTTCACTACCTTTTCTATGCCACCACATTTTTCATACATGTCTACCAAATTATTTTATCAAACATTTCACTGCCTTGCTGCTATGGCTAAAAGCCTAAAACAAGTGCTTTCAAACAAGCTATGGATGCTTGGAAATTTTTTATCAAAGCATAATAGTAAACAACAAGCTATGGTCTCATGGTTTTTTATCGCACAAAAATTAGCGTGATTTTATTCGCATTTTTTTGCAGGTTTTAAATGCATTTTTTTGGAAATTTTGTAGTTTGAAATAGGAAAAAATCATTGACCAAAAGTCAAAGATTTTTTCAAAAAATTGGGGAAAAATCATCCAGCTTGCAATTTTTTTAAAAATTGGGATTAATTAGGTTTTTTTTTCTAGATTTTTGTTTCCCTACAATAGATAACTCAATGCCTCTCACTGGGGTACAAGGCAGATTTAAAATTTTAAAATTACATTTGTTGTTATAGTTGTTAGTTAGTGAAAAATCAAATGATTATTGATTCATAGTTTAATTTCTATTTGGATGGTTTCTATAGGGCTTGGGCATGCCACAACATGAGCATGCGAGTCTTTCATGTGAGGAGAGAGATCGTCTAGTGGTGGTAAGTGATTATTTTGTTAAATATATCATTTTTTATAATGTAATTTCTATATATTAATTTCTTTATTTGTTATTGTAATAGTTGAAGCTTGATGAGGAACTAAATAGGAGGAGCAACCCTCAAGTTCAGCGTAAACAAGTGTCATACGCATCGCCATCCACTTGACCACCAAAGGCCACCTATTTGTTTCATTCACTTGGAGGGAAATGACTTTTAATTGGGGACCTTTGTTGTATGCCTATATGGCATTTTTGGACATATTTTGTATTGCATATACTTGAAATTGTATGCCTATATGGAATTCTTGTAAGCCTATATGGCTGTTTTGTATATATTTTATGCTTATATCGACATATATTGATGAATGCCTACATGGCTATTTGGTTCATACAAATATTTTTTATTGATAGTGCCCATATTTGCATTATAAATCCATGCTTCAATAGATATGAATTATGTGTATTCAAGTGTATACTTTACAACTTACGTGTATTCCAATGTATACTTTGCGACTTACTTGTTTTCATGTGTATACCTTGTATTCATGTGTATACTTTGTATTCATGTGTATACTCCATGGCTTATGTGTATTTGAGTACTTGTGCTTCACTTATTCACATGTATGCTACACTTATTCACGTGTATACTTCACGTATTATGTGTATGCTTCATGCTTCCAATGTATAACTCATGTGTTATCATGTGTTCTTCATGATTCATATGTATACTTCATGTATTCATGCATATACTTCATGATTCTTGTGTATATTTCACATATTATGTGTATTCACGTGCATGCTTCATGATTCCATTGTATAATTCACGTGTTCACGTGTATTCTTCATGATTCACGTGTTCACATATATTCTAGATGATGTCTACCCTTTCTCATGGTCTTTGAGTGTCTTCATTGTAATATGAGATAATATGAACTCATAGTCAAATTTGACTAACACTATTGTCCATGAAAAACACAGTCATAAAGCACTTACAATATGAGGATCAACATGGTCAATGTTTCACAGTCATAAAAACTTCAATCATTGTCTTTCATTTTCTCATGGTCTTGACATTTAGCATTTGGTTAGCCCTAGCATTGCTCATTGGTGTCCTTCATGGTTTTTCTTGAATATTTCTTAATTGATGCTAAACAACTTTATTAGTTGATGCTAAACAACTTCAATATGTCCAAAAATGATTCACCGAGGATTTATCATTTACTTATGTGCTAATTCAATGTTCTATGATTCTGACTCAATATATAAAAGGCTACAAAATTATATTTCCCACCAATATGGATTCCATCTAGATCTTATATTAATTATGCAATTGTGTGCATGCTCAAACACATGCCTACAATGCTTATAGGCCAAATTCCACACTCCTTTTATGTTACTGGTGACATGTGGCCCTTGAAACCCATAAGATAATGGTGTAGTAAGTGAGCACATTGATTCTTTAGAATGTATATTAGTAAAGTCTAATGTTACTCTTGTAAGTAAGAACTATGCTTCTAATCAATTGAACATATCATTCATATGATTTCTTATGTGCTTCAATTACTAAATTAGTTGGATGAAAGTAAGAAAGTAAATAACTCAAACACACATTGAAAGAGAGATTTACAAATTTTTTTTTTTGAAGTTGTGCTTCCTCATTTCCACTATCATCTTACAACATTTACAAGTCAATTTGGGCTTTCAAATGCATTGGGGCCTTGTCAAGAACATCTACAGTCCTCTATTAACTTGCTTTCTTGTGGATTACGTGCTTATTCAGTCTACTTCTCTCTTGCAGTCGTTTGTAGAGTCATCTTATATTCTTAATTTGAAACTGCAACTCACCAACCTCCATATTTGACTTCCAAGGGTTGTACTCATGCTTACACAAAGAGTATCTGACTCATAGAAGATTCTAAATTACCCCCACACAAATATATGGAAGAGAAATCAATTCAACTACATGTTGGTCAATTGGTTCTACCATTTATCTCATTTAGAGTAACAGCACTGCAACTAAACTTGTCTAGGTAAGATTGTCTTTTGTTGTACGAGTTCATCTAAAGCCAAAACCTATTGAGTCAGACCATGCCTAGCCTAAACATACCCATCCGGACATGATAGAACAGTTGGTTTGGTCACATGAGTTGTAGAATGAAAGTTACAACCCTTTGCAACTTTACACTGTTTGCATTTGACACTTTTTCCATTAACTGAAAAGTTGTCACCACTGGAAAACACCTTTGAGATATAAAAAAAAATGAGAGAAGTTAATATAGAGGGGCCCAACGCGATCCCGTAGCCTCAGACTAAAATTTTCTAAGCATCACAATTTCCAAGTAACAATCCGTCAAAGATTGTAGCCATTTTGCACTTTGGACTTTTAAGGGATTGAGCGAGTTGAACGTAGCCCAGACTGATTCAACATTTGTGGGTGAAAAAGAGGACCATGTCTAGCCTAAATGTACCCATCCATATGTGTTGGAATAGTCTGTTTTGTCACACAAGTTGCAAAACGAAAGTTATGCCCCTTTGCAACTTTACACTGCTTGCATTTAACATTTTTTCCATCAACTAAAAAGTCGTCACCATAGGAAAACACCCCAGAGAAATAAAAAACCGAGAGAGGTTATTGTAGAGGGGCCCAACATGATCTCGTAGTCTCAGACGGAAAGTTTCTAACTGTCACAATTTTCGAGTAATAGCCTGTCAAAGATTGCAGCCATTTTGCACTTTGAACTCTTAAGGGATTGAGCCGGTTGAACGTAACTCATATTGATTCAACGTGTTTGGGTGTGAAAGAGGACCATTCCTAGCCTCAGTGTACCCATCTGGATTTTTTGGAACAATATTTTTTGTCACATGAGTTGCATTATGAAAGTTGCACCCCTTCACAACTTTACACTGGTTGCATTTGCCACTTTTTCCATCAACTAAAAAGATGTCACCACTCGAAAACGCCTTCGAGATATCAAAAACCAAGAGAATTTATTGCAGAGGGGCCCAACACGTTCCTGTAGCATCAAACAAAATTTTTTTAAGCATCACGGTTTTCGAGTAACAACCCATCAAATATTGCAGTCATTGTGCACTTTGGACTCTTAATGGATTGAGTTGGTTGAATGTAGCCCATGTTAATGTTTGTAGCTTAGGAAGATAATTTCTCCTAAGTAAAAATAATAAATAATTAATAAGGCAAGTCGGCCTCAATTATAAATTATGTTTCATATTTTATATTTTTTAAAGGAGCATAAATCTACTTACAATCTTAGCCACACAAGGCCGATATGATGCAATAAAGAATAACACCTCACTTAGATGCAAATACAGAATTATACGATCTCTCCTTAATGTCGATCTTCTTTATGCAATAATATGATTTGTTGTAGATGCACAAATTCCTTGATAAGTGTGAATGTCTTTTTAAGAATAAAATCGATGATCAAATGAATGAGCATCTCCTTCCATATATACAAAGTAAGGTGCCTCTTCACAAGCAAGGCAACTCTTCACAAGGGTTAGCCTCATTTAAGAACTATTATCAATAGTTTTGCACCCTGCTGAATACAATATTTAGCAAACTATTGAAACATGGAAACCTCTTTCAGATGTGGGGAATCTGCATGAAAGAGGAATCTCCAGAGTGAGCTGGCTCTCCAAATAATAAATCTTATTCTAAAATTCCAGGGGAAAAGGGATAAAAGATGAATTGGAAATAAATCTGAATCTAACTGATGATTGACTAAAATTTCTGATAGAAAATTGAAACCTGCCACTCACAACAATCCCTTCACTACAATGATTCCTACAATCTCACCAATACATGATTTCATCATTAATTCGTATGAAGATTCATAATTTCGAATACAACATATAACCTGAAATACATGAAAAATTGTGTAGAAAAACTCATAAAGACAGGACATTAAGGTTTCAAATTTGAATACACAAAAACATCAAACTGCTGTTACCAGTCTTAAGACAAGAAAGTGGAAAGAAGAACTCTGCTGTATTATTGGAACTGAAAGAGTGTCAATCTGTCAAAACTAAGTACAATGTTCACAAGCTCAAAAAATGCCTAAGAGAAGGAACTCTGATCTGTACTACTGAGAGAGAAAAAATACTAAGTCTCTCAATACATAACCCTCAAGAAACCCTAATCCGAGCTCAGAAAAAAGCTCAAGGAAAAAGGCTTCAAGCTGTCTCAAAAACTGCTTTAAAGCAGAAAAAAGCACAATACTTTCATGATCACACTGTCAAGCCTCTAAAAATAGGCCAATCCTGCTTTTAAATCTCAAAAAACACCTTATCTCTCCAAGATAAGATTACAATCCGACCAAGAGGAAAAGTCAATAAAAGATCTGCTAAAAATAGCAAGAAAACACAAAGAAATTTATAGAATATTGCTTTATGATTCTGCTTTACAAGATGCAGATTTGCACAATTTGTCTATTTTTTGCAATTAAAGATTTATAATCTTTTGCAAAAAAGAAAACCTCCTTATTCCTCCATTACAATATTATGATTTTATCACAAAAAATCATAAACAAAAACACATTACATGATCTCTTCATTGATTTTGATTTCATACTGATTTCTGTAAAATCAACCTCAAAAATAAAACCCTAAAAAGATCATAGACCTTTAAGAAAAAGCACCTAGGTCATATGGCATCTAATCTTGGGTCACAAGATATTCAACAATATTATCCCCGAGGTTCCACACTTCACCACTTAATATTTCGCCAAGGCTAAATATCTCACCAAGGTAAAAGGAAAAAAACACTAAGACCTAACCCATAGACCAACTTAGGAATTCGACCTCCATCATATACATTTGGACTTAGATTTAATAAATCACAAGGAAAACATTATGAATTTTGGCCTCCATTGAAATTCACCACATGTGTTTTGATTGAATATTCTAGAACAACATGATTTTTGAATTAGGGTTTTCGTCAAAACAGAGTCAAACCCTAATGATCACTCATTTCACACTCCTCATCTTGAAAGAAAGAAGCTCTGCCACCATGAATCTGTTAAGCTCGAGCTAAAAAAATCATAAGGAACCATTCCACGTTCACCAGTGGTCTGAAACTCCAGTGGGTAAGCTTCATTTTGTCCTCATTGAAGTTCCTTCACTAATTATCGAATGCCAGAAGGCCCTAAGGCCGCAGACTGTCACGAGCTTATGATTTTATTTCTCTAATTTTTTCCTTGCACTCCTTTTGACATTGTTTGCTTGGCCGACTTGTGAGCTCGAATTCATCTTGAAAGCTCTAAGAGGAAGCTCGCCTTGTGGGTTTTGTCTTCAGCTTCTACGCACAAGGTAAACATCTTGTTGTAGTTCCACAGCTACTCACTCTTGTTCTTTATTATGGCTTGATAGCCGCAGCTAACACACTCTAATATCTCTATCTTGCACTTTCTGTGTCTTTTCCTGTGCATACACCAGCATCATTGGTCTATCCTCACTATGAAAGCTCGACCACTCTTTTAAGAACTTGAGCCCTTGACATTTGGAAGCTATTTAAAACTTCTGGTCGCGGCTTGAGTGCTCTATCATAAATATAAATTGGTAATTTTCCTTTGCTACACACTTGTTCTCTGGAGATTTAAATAGTTTATTTTCTACTCATGGATTTTGGCCATATCAGGCCATGCAAAAGGCGCACTATAGGAAGCATTCTTTGTGGATTTGGGTTCGACCGAGAACATAAAATTGACCATTATGTCTATTTGAAAGCATTTCTACATATGGGTATCACAAAAAGCTGAATAAAATTGCATTTCCTTCCTCTTGTCACTCGACCCAACTCAGAAACTTGCATCTGTTGTATATTCTTGCTATTTAATTCAAGACTTCACATGGGTTACTACTGTAATTATTTCTTCCGCACTTTGAAGCTAACCCTGAAAGTGGGTACTCGAAATCTCTAAGGAAAACTACATTTTTCTGTATTTTGAAAATGAACTCACATGTGGGTATCATAGATTCGAAACTGCAAATTTACTTGTATAATTCTGTCCTTATGGGCTTGACCCAAAACAATCAGTGGCTTATTCTGAACCTTGAAACAAAAGAAAGACCTGAAAGTTTGTATTTTCATTTCATTTCCTTGGTATTATGTATTTCATGAAAATAATGTATCCTCATTAGTGTGGCTTGAACTATCACATAGCCAACACTGTTCAAAATTTGAACAAAATCGACCAAATACCCAGTTGAAACGAGGAAAAAAGTTATTCATTGGAAAACCCAACATGGGTATTTACTGTTGCTTTTAGAACACCTCTAGAAATGAAAATCATGACAAGAATAACATAACCTGTATGTTTATCTACATTTAGTTATGGGGCTCGACCCAAAACAACTGAAGCTTACCTTGTTAATCTTGTGTCCCTTAGTTTGAAATGAATATAACCTAATATTCTTGGAAACACTGCATTAATTAGAATCCATATATTTATGAAAAACAATGATCTCCACCTGTAAACATCTTGCTTGTATTGTGTTGAAAAAACTTGATATTCTGGAAATGAAGCTCATGTACTTGGCCATGTTCGAAACTGGGACAATCATTTGCTTGATACTTGTAACTCCTTGAAGGCATAATAGAACAATCCCTGCCATGCAAACTTGCTTAAGACATAAAAAGTTAGTAATCCCAATAATTGTGCAAAGTTTGGGCTTCTTTAAGAATTCAGATTTCTTATTTGCAATGTGATTCTATGCTTGTCTGTTGTGGAAAGGATGACCTCTCAATGTATATTATTTTCATCCCTATAATTTGTATGCACAGTAGTGTCTTTTCTAATTTTTCATTCCTCTTAACAAAGCAACATCTATCTTCTGCTTCAAACATATGTCTCCATAATCTGATTTTTTTTTTGCAATTCTACCCATGTGTGCCTTGCTTGACACCTATAACTCATTGAAAACAAAATAAATGTGCATCAAATTTGATTGCTGTCCTCCACTAATCATTGATACACGATCCCGTTTGAGGCACCATCCCAACCAAAATGAGTTAACTGTCCTTGCTATAGCTTCTAATAACCAGTACTCCATATCCAGGTATTGTATCACCGATGCTTGTTACTGTATCAAGCTACCTTCCTTGAGAGAGAAATTGTCATGGTTAAGATCTCAAATCACAATTGATCCAAAGTTAACTCCTGCTTTTCCTATTTTAACACCTATGCAAGACTTTAGCTGAAACATTGAGTCATCATGAAATGCACCTAGCTATATGTTCTCTTGCATACATGACACCTCATAAACTCTTCTAGAAATAAACTGCTTGCTCTTTCTTTAATATTCTGGAATGATCACTTGCTTGATATTTATAATATTGTGTTTACTTTACCAGTCAACTTAGAACTAGAAATTCATTCAACACTCAAATCCACTGTCTGTGTTTGTTCTCATGAGCAACATGGTACTCTTCATGCATTTTTATATTTCACTGCACAAACTACTCTTAAAATCTATTTTTCTTTGATGATGAAAATCAAAACAAAACATTAAGGCATAATGTATGCCTGTTCACTATCTGAGAAAGCATTGATGAATTGAAACTTACATGACATATGATTACAATCAACACAGAAAATGAAGTTATTCAACAATTTCTGATGTAACTGTACCCAGTTAAATTCCTTAAATGAACTAAACTCACTGTTCACCTGTAGCCTTCAAAAAGCAACCCTGATCATCATGAATGCATAGTTGGTTTTGTTACTTGATGAATAAATTTGTTTTACTCTTTCAGTTGTTCTTCATTCCATTTGATGAATATGATAATGTATCTTTAAATTAGCCCATTTAATGAACAGGGTAGCATGCCGAGCTCTACCCTTGTGGGAGCCTGTTTTACTCCACATGCTTGGTCTTCGAATAATGTGCAGCTTCATGACTTTACCTATACCTGCACAAGGAAACAAACAATGTTAGCATAAAAAATAGAACATGTTGATCATGATATTGCTATCTCTCCTTCAGCTCACTTTTTTCATACTGCACTTGATTGATTGTTTCAATGTATCACTAATAGTATTTTGTACTATTGTAGGTGCTCCATATAAGTTACATCATAATAGGAGCCACTGACACCCTCTCTTTCCCTCTTTCAGGTTGACGAAACTCAAGAAGACAAGGTGCACCAGCGTCAAACGTCGATAATCAGGTAATGATGATTATGTTGTCACTTATGTATTTTCCTTTCTGTATCTTCAGTAGTGCAATGTTCTATTAGCAATATGTTGTCACAGTTATATCCACGACTTGTGTGGATCTTTGATTTCAATTTTTCTTCAATTGAAAAGAAAATGCATTTCATGCAATGTTGTAATTTCATTTTGATTGTGAAATCAAATGAAGCCCTGTAAAAATATGAGTTCTTTATGAAATGAATGAAAGCATCTAAAATGATATTTTTCTCATGTACTCAATTCTGTATTTCTTTTAAATCTGGAACATCTGAATGGCACTCTGAAACTCTATTACTTCACTAAAATGCATAACTATTACTCGATGCAAAAGTGATGTGAAACACCATTTAAAAATCAATCTGCAATTCCACTTAATGTTAAATAATAATCAGTCAGCTCCTCCATTTGAGCTGAGGTGAAAAATATGTAACATTTTGGCGATTTCCGCTATATGCTTGCCTGCTAAGCATAGATCAGTGGCCTTTAAACAATTCATTGGGCGCGGAGTCAAATCTGCCCCCTTCTTTTGAAACTCAGAAAATTGAACAACAACACTCCAAACAACAACAAGAAAACAAAACAAAACTGAAAGCAAACTAAAAGGCCCTGTTGGCCAACAAAACAATGCGCAGTAGAACTTAGAGAAAGTAAACTACTGGAATCAAATGTGCGAAACACACTTATTTGCAAACTACTCTACTAATAGTGAGATAACTTATCTCAAAGGAAATGTTTGAGGTGGATCCCATTTATTGGGATAGACAACACCTCGCCAGTCATCTTTGAAAGTTGGAATGCATTGTGTTCCTTTCATTCCGTAATCACATAAGGCCCATCCCATATTGCATCAAACTTGGAATGTCGTCCAGGTCTGCTTTTAAATTCATTCCACTTGAAAACTAGATCTCCAACAATAAAATCACGAGGCCTCGCCCTCTTGTCAAAAGCATTCTTCATTTGCACTTGATGTATTTCCAGCTATCTCAGAGCTTCTTTTCTGGTTTCTTCGAGCTCAACCAGTTGGGAAAACCTCACTTCAAGAGGTTGTTCATTCAACAACTCCAGTTCTTTAACATAACTTAATGTTGGTAGTTCAATTGAAATAGGAAACCTAGCCTCTCTGACATAAGTCAAAACAAAAGGTGAACAACCAGTGGCTCTTTTAGGAGCTATTCTGTCAGCCCAAAGGGCTAGCTTCAGCCTTTCATGCCACGTTCTCTAATTATCTTCAACAGTCTTCTTGATTATCCGAATTAGATTCTTATTTGTGGATTTCGATTGACCATTGCCTTGTGGATAATAATTTGATGACGTGTTTAGATAGATGTTATTTCTGATAGACCAATCTGAAATCTTCAATCCGATGAAGGCTAAACCATTATCTGAAATGATTGAATCTGGAACACCAAATCTTGATGTGAGATCTTGATAAAAATTAAGCACTGAAGTCTTGTTTGATTCCTTTAAAGCAACAACTTCGGTCCACTTTGTAAAATAATCTGTGGCAGTAAGAATCCACTTATGGCCTGCACTTGAAGGCAGATTTATAGGGCCAATAAAATCCAAGCCCCACTTAGCAAAGGGTTGTTCTACCTAAATCAGATGTAGGGGTAGCGGTGCAAGCTTCTGTTTAATAACAAATAAAGCACATTTCTCACACTTTCTGACCCATGCAATAGCATCTTTAAACAAATTTGGCCAGTAATAACCAGCTCGCATAATCTTCAGAGCTGTGGTTCTTGCAGCAAAATGACCTCCAGAAGGTTTGTCATGAAACTCTGCTAATAGCTTGTCAACTTGATCAAGCTGAATGCAACGTAATAAGACACCTTGGAAATCCCTTCTATAAAGAATACCATCAATAAGTGCATAAGGGATGGCTTGTAATTTTTAATACCTCCTTTTTGCTCTGTCTAAGCCTTCAGGACATTCATCGATTTGTAGATAATGTGTCATTTGCTGCAACCATGTAGCAGGGGGTGCTTGAACAACACTCAGAATATCATTATTTAGCTCTGCCGCCATGAATCTATCAAGCTTGAGCTAATAAATGCATAAGGAACCATTCCATGTTCACCAGTGGTCTGAAACTCCAGTGGGTAAGCTTCATTTTGTCCTCATTGAAGTTCCTTCACTAATTATCGAATGCCAAAAGGCCCTAAGGCCGCAGACTGTCACGAGCTTATGATTTTATTTCTCTAATTTTTTCCTTGCACTCCTTTTGACATTGTTTTCTTGGCCGACTTGTGAGCTCGAATTCATCTTGAAAGCTCTAAGAGGAAGCTCGCCTTGTGGGTTTTGTCTTCAGCTTCTACGCACAAGGTAAACATCTTGTTGTAGTTCCATAACTACTCACTCTTGTTCTTTATTATGGCTTGATAGCCATAGCTAACACACTCTAATATCTTTGTCTTGCACTTTCTATGTGTTTTCCTGTGCATACACCAGTGTCATTGGTCCATCCTCACTATGAAAGCTCGACCACTCTTTTAAGAACTTGAGCCCTTGACATTTGGAAGCTATTTAAAACTTATGGCCACGACTTGAGTGCTCCATCATAAATATAAATTGGTAATTTTCCTTTGCTACACACTTGTTCTCTAGAGACTTAAATAGTTTCTTTTCTACTCATGGATTTTGGCCATATCAAGTCGTGCCAAAGGTGCACTGTAGGAAGCATCTTTGTGGATTTTGGGTTCGACCGAGAACATAAAATTGACCATTATGTCTATTTGAAAGCATTTTTGCATATGGGTGTCACAGAAAGCTGAATAAAATTGCATTTCCTTCCTCTTGTCGCTCGACCCAACTCAGAAACTTGCATATGTTGTATATTCTTGCTATTTAATTCAAGACTTCACATGGGTTACTATTGTAATTGTTTCTTCCGCACTTTGAAGCTAACCCTAAAAGTGGGTACTCAAAATCTCTAAGGAAAACTGCATTTTTCTGTATTTTGAAAATGAACTCACATGTGGGTATTATAGATTCAAAACTGCAAATTTACTTGTATAATTCTGTTTTTATGGGCTCGACCCAAAACAATTAGTGGCTTATTCTGAACCTTGAAACAAAAGAAAGACCTCAAAGTTTGTATTTTCATTTCATTTCCTTGGTATTATGTATTTCATGAAAATAATGTATCCTCATTGGTGTGGCTTGAACTATCACATAGCCAACACTGTTCAAAATTTGAACAAAACCAACCAAATACCCAGTTGAAACGAGGAAAAAATTTATTCATTGGAAAACCCAACATGGGTATTTACTGTTGCTTTTAGAACACCTCCTAAAATGAAACTCATGACAAGAATAACATAACTTGTATGTTTATCTACATTTAGTTATGGGGCTCGACCCAAAACAACTGAAGCTTACCTTGTTAATCTTGTGTCCCTTAGTTTGAAATGAATATAACCTGATATTCTTGGAAACACTGCATTAATTAGACTCCATATATTTATGAAAAATAGTGATCTCCACCTGTAAACATCTTGCTTGTATTGTGTTGAAAAAACTTGATATTCTGGAAATGAAGCTCATGTACTTGGCCATGTTCGAAACTAGGACAATCATTTGCTTGATACTTGTAACTCCTTGAAGGCATAATAGAACAATCCCTACCATGCAAACTTGCTTAAGACATAAAATGTTAGTAATCCCAATAATTGTGCAAAGTTTGGGCTTCTTTAAGCATTCAGATTTATTATTTGCAGCGTGATTCTATGCTTGTCTATTGTGGAAAGGATGACCTCTAAATGTATATTATTTTCATGCCTATAATTTGTATGCACAACAGTGTCTTTTCTAATTTTTCATTTCTCTTAACAAAGCAACATCTATCTTCTGCTTCAAACATATGTCTCCATAATCTGATTTTTTTTTTTGCAATTCTACCCATGTGTGCCTTGCTTGACACCTAGATATGCATCAGTGAAGAATATTTCATCAGTGAAGAATAGAAATGGAATGACAGTGCTAATGAAGAATGATAGTGCTAACCTTGAGTGACAATGACACATGCCAATAATACTTATGATTATGATTATGAGAACAACTCACCATACCCAAATTCCAAAGAATTGTGAGGGGGCAACAACTTGATCACCATGATACACCTTACATAGCGAGCTCACTAGCTTGCCAATGCAATAGCATTGACAAGGTAGTGAGTTGTTTGACAAAATGCTTCTAAGAAATGGGGTCTCATGGTGATAATGGGTGATAATGTCCAATAATCAGTTGTTTGATACTTTTTGTAGCATGGCCAAATTATTCTATTTTCCCTCTTTGATTGATTTTTATACCATAGTTTTTCTTACACTTCTCACTACCTTGTCAATGTGGTAACAATGACAAGTGTTGTACCCCAAAGTAAAAATTTTGCTACACCAAAATTTGGGTGTGCATGTCTTGCATGAGAGGTTAAAACTTGAAATTTTCAAAATCTGATGATTTGGGTCTACTCAAAGCGACCAATTCTACAAAACCCAGATCTCATTTTTTCATCCCTACTTTTTAAGAAAATTGCTATTTTTAGAAACTTTCTAAAAATAGTAACTTTTTATGGGTTTTTTTGGGTTTCTTTCGAAACGAATGCTATTTTTTTCTTTCTAAAAATAGAAAGTTGGTCTGCGAAGGTTCAAACTAATTTTGATTGGTCAAAAATACTTCCTCGTCAGGCTGGTGCAATCAGAATCATGAAACAATCAGTTTTTCCCTAGTGGGTCTATTCTGCTTCTTCAATTTCAGAAAGCATTTCGGGAGCTCAAAGTCATCAATGGAGGCCAATCAACTGCCAAGTGTTAGATTCAACATTCAAGCACTAAACAAAAGATGAGATGGTGAACGTGCATGAAGAACATATGAGGAAGGTGAAAATTGCATAAATTTGACTAAGTTTTCCAACCATGGGTGCCCAACTTTTTAGGGCATCAGATGGTGGAATCATGGTTTGTGCTTCCAGGAAAAGTTGTTTAGATTCTTCCCAGCTCCACAGTGAGTCCGAAGACTCCATCATCAAATCAACCAGTCATCTAGAATTCAAGATCAAATAGAGAGGTTTCAACCAGAAGACAAAAGACAAACCATGAAAACATCAGAAAAACTTCTAAGTATGGGAACTTTGGGCACCCCAGGTGCCCAAGAGCGCCCAAATTTTTGGGAGATCAAATCAGAAATTAGGGTTTGCAGATGAGCTCAATCGCTTTGGGATTCAGTAAGCTTCACAATAGATGTCTTTGTCAGATCATCAAAATCATCAATCACCATAAAATCTAGATCAAGTTGAAGGTATAAAATGAAGGTTCAAGTTTGAAGATGAAAATCAGATGAAAATGGCTAGGTTTGGAGGAGTTGGGAACCCTAGGAGGAGATAGGCACCCAATTATTTAAGGGCCTAAATGGATGAATTTTCCAAAGGAGCTTCCAACATGTCTTCTTCAGATTCAACCAAGCTTTCGAACGAGATCATCAACTAGTCAATTAGAGATGCTAGTAATAAGATGTTGAAGGTGGAGCAGAGGGAAAAACAAGAGAAAAATCACTTAAGTCAAGAAAAGGCTAAAAACATAGAAAATATTCTAACTTTGGTAAAGTTGGGCGCCCTAGCTAGCCAGGGGCGCCCAAGATTTTGATGCCTCAAAACAATTTTTCTGTAGATGTAACTCCCAGAAGACCCCTCTCAAAATCCTTCAAGCTATCCAATGAGTCCAACCGTCAGTCTATTGGAGCTCTGAATCATCCAAAATGGAAGATCATCTGAAAGAGAGGAGATAAGCTTGAAACCTGAAAATGTGAAAAAATGGTTAAGTCTGGTGAACATGGGCACCCTTGGAGAAGATAGGCACCTAGGGTTTTGAGGCCTCAGATGATGGTGTTTGCAGTTTCAGTCTCCAAGATCACCTCGTTAGATTCAGCCAAACTATCCAATAGAATAGTCATCCAACTGATCTGATCAGTCTAACTCCTAGAATCAAGATTTCATTAGAAGATCAAAGGGAAACATGGAGAAAATGAAGAACAAAAAAATGTCTTACACTGAAAACTTTGGGTGCCCCAGAAGGAGATGGGTGCCCATGATTTTGAAGGACAAAACAAAGTTTTTAGCTGAAGTTGCCTCCAAAACAATCTTGTCAGATTCGGTCAGGCTTCGCGATGAATCATTTAGCTCATCCATCAGATCAATCTGGAAGTCGGAGATCAAAATCGAAACAGGGTTCAAATTTGAGAAAAAGTTAAAAAATCAAAAAAGTGACTAAGTCTGGAGAAAGTTGGTGCCTCCAACCAAGAAGGGCGCCCAAGTTGCCATGCCTTAGTCAAAATTTTCAAATTTTCAAACTTTAAGATGAAGAAAAACGTCCATGTTCAATGCACATGAAGATTTTAGGGTTTGCATGGATAAAAGAAAAAGAAAGCAAAGCTATCTCAAGCCCAAAATCTATTTAAGACGCCTTTTGCCATTCAATTTTCATCATTCTTACAGGTGGCGTCCAAGGGAGAAAAGTGGAGCAACAAACAAAATTTTTCCTCTTCAAGATTCAAGACTTCAACTTGCTAATTTTTCAAAAGTTCTTCATCAATTTTCAGACTAGTAACATAAGGCCTTGCTTTTTCATGCTTTTTTCATCTAGAACATCAAATTTTTGAAGAAGGTCAAGGTTTTCAATTTTCAGCAATCTGGGTCTTTTCATCTCATCATTTTGAAGAATTTTTGAAGAAAATTTTCAAGTTTCAATAGTTGCTTTTTCCTTGCATGTCAGTGAAATCATTAGAGTTTTCAAGTTTTGATCATCTGGGTCCTCTTAAAACATTCTTCTAATCAAAACCCAAATCATAATTTTTTTCAAGAAAATTTCAGATTCTAGGGTTTGTTGCTTTTTCAATCAACCCTCAGTATTTTTCAAATTTAATCAACTGGGTTCATTCCAAATGTGCTTCTGAACAAAACCCAAATGCCAGCTTTTTTCGTGAAAAAATTGAAGAAATTAGGGTTTGCTACTTTTTCAATCTAGACTCTACACTCCAAATTTTCAAAAACGGACGATCTGGGTCTTCTTGTAACAAAATTTTGAACAAAATCCATATCTCAATTTTTTTTTGAAAAATTTGTTTGTTTGAAGAAGAAAAACCAACATTCTAAAAATAGAAAGTTGCTCAAAACTTGTCTGAACATAGGCAAGTTTACAGTCATTCTTCAAGGTTTTCATAATGGAATACACTCCCAATGATTTCAAGACCAAGTTAGTACTATACCATGACTTCATCAAAAAAATTTATATTGACTTGCATCACATCAAGCCGTTGTTTGACTTATGTGCTTTGGAGAACGCAAGTAACACTGTAATAAAAAACCTAAGGCACTCTGGACTTCTCATAGCAATATCCATTCCTATTTTAGTGTAGAGAGTTCGTAATTGCTTGCATCAAGCATTACAATCTGGCAACATGAGAGATTTAGTCAATAGATGGCAAAGTGATCTGCAGTTTGACACCTGACACGATTGAGAAATGCTTCTCAATGGGAGATGCACAAGGAGAAATACAACACGAAGATTGCATAGAAGTGGATGAAAGAAAAAAATAAGACTCTGCCAAGTCACATTTCCATGATGTCAGCAAAGTTCAAGAAAGCGGCCAATGAAGTTGAAGATTTCCTGAGATCCATCACAGATGGTGAAGAAATCTTAGAAAAGCGAAACTTTGCTATTGATAGTATTGATGCACTTGACAGGGACATAGTTTCTAGCTTTTTAGCGGATGTGATCGAGATTTAAAGCAACTTTCTTCTAGACACTTTCTTTCCACTTTCTTTCTATTCTCAGAACAATTCTTATCTATTATTTGAAGAAGAGAAATAAGATAAAATGTAATAGTTGGAATTTCCTATTTTTCTTGCTTTTTAGGTGGTTAGATGTTATCTTCTTTTAGTTTTAGAAATAAAGCTTGCTTGCTGAGCCAACCATAGTTGTAAAAGTAGGGAGATTTTAGGGTTCCCTACTCCTCTGCTTGTCTATAAATAAGAGCATCCTTGCTCATTTATTTTTAACCATGCTTGTGATAACAAATGCTAAGCCTATTAGTGCCTTCTATTGTTATTTAGTGTTGTTCAATCGTACTTATGATAGAAAATTGTTGAGCCTCTTTAGCCAGCAAGTTGTTGTTGTAGTTGTTGTCCTCTTTGTGTAAGAACAAGTTTGCAAGTCTCTTTTAGCTGCAAGTTCTTGTTCCGTGCATGTGTTTAGTGTAATCTTTGTTCCAAAAATTTGAGAAATAAAGTCTTGAGCCTATTTTTCCTTGATGTAATGTCTCAGATTTTTGTTTATTGTGTTATGCTTATATGATCTTTAATTTCAATTCACATTGAAAGTAAGTAGATGTATGTTGGAAGGAGAGTTTATCTAAGTATTTTGTCAGAGAATCAAACCTTGTCCATTTCTAATTCTCTTTTTTTGCGTTTACTTAAGAAATTAGAAACATCATTAGTGTAGGTTAGTCAAAGTTGAAGTTCTTAATAAAAAAATCTCAGCCATGACGCTTGAGTTTTATAAACCTTATGCTCTTAGCTAATCAAAAAGACATGCAACTTAGTTTTAGTTTATTTTCTTGAACACCATCAGCAAGAGGGAGCTTCCCCTCCTAATTTGAAGAGTAGTTTATTTGTGCATAGCTGTCAGTTAAAATTCACATTCTAGAGGTGCAAATTAAAAAGCCAACAAAAGGTAGTGAGTTATTTGGAAAAATGCCTCAAAGAAATGGGGTCTCCTGGTGATGTAGTGAGTTGTTTGAAAAAATGTCTGTAGTGAGTTGTTTGATACCCCACTTCTTTGAGGCATTCACTAGGAGACCCCATTTCTTTGAGGCATTTTTTCAAACAACTCACTACATCACCAGGAGACCCCATTTCTTTGAGGCATTTTTCCAAACAACTCACTACCTTGTCATTACTACTGCATTGACAAGGTAGTGAGAAATGTAAGAAAAAATATGGTATAGAAATCAATCAAAGAGGGAAAATAGAATAAATTTGGCCATGCTACATGAGGCATCAAACAACTGATTATTGGAAATTATAACCCATTATCACCATGAGATCCCATTTCTCAGAGGTATTTTATCAACAACTCACTACCTTGTCAATGCTACCACATTGGTGAGCTAGTGAGCTCACTACATATGGTGTCTCATGGTGATCAAATTGCTGCCCCCTCACATAATTTACTTTGTACGCCTTGACTATGTATTATAGTTTCTTTGGTATTTGGGTATGGTGAGTTGTTTTCATAATCACAATCATAAGTATCATTACCATGTGTCATTGTCACTCTAGGTTAGCACTATCATTATTCATTAGCACTGTCATTCCATTTCTATTCTTCACTGATGCATATCTACACCTTGGACAGTTGCATATGCTCATATGACTACCTTTTATAATATAATCTACCTCCATGATAATTTCTTGTTGTACCATGATTGATATACCTTTCTTGGTGACTGTGATAGTTTTCATAGTTTCATGCAACATTATCTTGATACCTTCACTTGTAGGTGGTTTAAAACATGACTATGTTCTTGATTTATAGCACCATTTTTTCTTGTTCTCTAACCCAATCATTATCTTTGCCCCTGTAAGTGTTATTAGTCATCAAAAAATGAGATTGAGAAGGCTTATCTTTGAACATGATTATGATTTCCATAGACCTCACCCTTATCATACTTTCCCTTGATAACTTTTTCAAGGTTTATGCAGGTTCACATGTGATATAAAGTGTCATTAGGCACCCATGGTTATGAGCTTGTAGCCCTTCACAAAGATGATTTTGATATAACTTTTTTCTTAAACTTGATAATGGGGATCTAAAACCTAATTTGGATACCCTTATAGTTCTTATTAGACATGTGTGAAAATCATATGGGGTTAATTTGTACATAATTGGCCAAAACTACTTACAATCAAATCAGGCCTCTTTCTAAGGAATGTTATAGAACAACAGTTACTAAATGGATTAGCCAGGTCTTGAAATTCATATGGAAGGTGTATTTAGACATTTATGACATTCCTAAATAGTCCCTAGTCTTGAACATTCTTGAAATACAAGAATTTGCACCAAAAATAAACAAATTGTCGTGTAAAAGCTAGGAAATCAAAGGCTTTGTGCAGAAGGAACTTGCATGTGTGGAAAAATCATGAAACTTGGCACATCGTCCCATTCACCTATAAGCATCAATAATCCAAAATTTTGGAAAATTTAGTTGGCAGAAACAAAAGTTACACCTATTCCCTAGTTTGAGGCCTAAACCAACAACTCCAACAAAAGTTAAGCAATGTAAAGTTGCAAAGGAGTGTAACTTTCATTCTACAAATCATGTGACAAAATGGACTATTCTAATTTTCAAGACATTCATATGGGTATATTAGGCTAGGGATGGTCCTCTTTTACACCCAAACAAGTTGAATTAGTCTAGGCTATTTTCAACCGGCTCAATCCCATAAGAGTCTCAAGTGCAAAATGGTTGCAATCTTTGATGGGTTGTTACTGAAAAACTGTGACACTTAGAAAAATTTTGTCTGATGCTATGGGATCGTGTTGGGACCCTCAACAATAACCTTTCGGATTTTGATATCTCACAAGCATTTTCCAGTGGTGACGACTTTTCAGTTGATGAAAAAACTATCAAATGTAGCCAGTGTAAAGTTGCAAAGGGGTGTAACTTTGGTTTTGCAACTCGTGTGACCAAAAAGACTATTCCACACATATGAATGGATATGTTGAGGCTAGGAATAATCCTCTTTTGCACCCAAACATGCTGAATCAGTCCAGGATACTTCCAGCCGGCTCAATCCCTTAAGAGTCCAAAGTGCAAAATGACTGCAATATTTGATAGGTTGTTACTCGAAAAACATGATGCTTAGAATTTTTTTGTCTAATTCTACATAATCGCATTGGGCCCCTCTACAATAACCTCTCTTGGTTTTTAATATATCTGAGGTGTTTTCCAGTGGTGACAAATTTTCAGTTGATGAAAAAAGTGTCAAATGTAAGCCATGTAAAGTTGCAAAGGGGTGTAACTTTCATGTGACAAAACAAACTATTCAAATTTTTTTGGATGAGTATGTTTAGGTTAGGCATGGTATTCTTTTGCACCCAAACATGTCGAATCAGTCCGGGCTATGTTCAACCGGCTCAATCCCTTAAGAGTCCAAAGTGCAAAATGGCTTCAATCTTTGATAGACTATTACTCGAAAACTGTGATGCTTAGAAAATTTTTGTCTGAAGCTAAAGGATTGTGTTGGGCCCCTCTACAATAACCTTTCTTAGTTTTTGATATCTCAGAGAAATTTTCAAGTGGTGATGACTTTTTAGTTGATGGAAAAAATGTCAAATGCAAGCAGTGCAAAGTTGCAAAGGGGTGTAACTTTCGTTCTGCAACTCGTGTGACCAAACTGACTATTCCAACACATCCGGATGGGTACGTTTAGGCTAGGAATGGTCCAATTCAATAGGTTTTGGCTTTAGGTGAACTCACACAACAAAAGACAATCTTAACTAGATGGGTTTGGCTTCAACATATGTTATTCTAAATGAGATAAATGGTAGAACCAATTGACCAACATGCAGTTGAATTGATTTCTCTTCCATATATTTGTGTGGGGGGAATTTAGAATCTTCTATGAGTCGGATGCTCTTGTGTAAGCATGAGTACAACCCTTGGAAGTCAAATATGGAGGTTGGTGAGTTGCAATTTCAAATTAGGAATATAAGATGACTCTACAAATGGGTTTAGGAGAGAAGCAGATTGAATAAGAACGCAATCCACAAGAAGGCAAGTTAATACAGGACTATAGATGTTCTTGACAAGGCCCCAATGCATTTGAAAGCCCAAATTGACTTGTAAATGTTGTAAGATGATAGTGTAAATGAGGAAGCACAACTTGATTTTTTTTGGTTGTAAATCTCTCTTTCAATGTGTGTTTGAGTTATTTACTTTCTTACTTTCATCCAACTAATTCAGTAATTGAAGCACACAAAAAAGCATATGAATGATATGTTCAATTGATTAGAAGAATAATTCTTACTTACAAGAGTAACATTAGACTTTACTAATATACAATCTAAAAAATCAATGTGCTCATTTACTACACCATTATCCTATGGATTTCAAGGGCCACATTTCCGCAGGAACATAAAAGGAGTGTGAAATTTGGTCTATAAGCATTGTAGGCATGCGTTTGAGCATGCAAAAAATTGCATAATGAATATAAGATCTAGATGGAAGCCATAGTGGTGGGAAATATAATTTTGTAGCCTTTTATATATTGATTTAGTATCATAGAACATTGAATTAGCACATAAGTAAATGATAAATCCTTGGTGAATCATTTTTTGAAATATTGAAGTTGTTTAGCATCAATTAATAAATATTCAAGGAAAACCATGAAGGAAAACAATGAGCAATGCTAGGGATAACCAAATGCTAAATGTCAAGACCATGAGAAAATGAAAGACAATGATTGAATTTTTTGTGACTGTGAAACATTGACCTTGTTGGTCCTCATATTGTAAGTGCTTTATGACTGTGTTTTTCATGGACAACAGTGATAGTCAGATTTGACTGTGAGTTCATATTATCTCATATTACAATGAAGGAATTCAAAGACTAGGAGAAAGGGAAAAGATCATCTAGAATACATACCAGCACATGAATCATGAAGAATACACATGAACACATGAATTATACAATGGAAGCATGAAACATGCACGTGAATACATGTAATATGTGAAATATACACAAGAAGCATGAAGCATACACATGAATACATGAAGTATACGCATGAATCATGAAGAATACATGGGAACACATGAATTATACATTGGAAGCATGAAACATACACATAATACGTGAAGTATACACATGAATAAGTGAAGCATACATGTGAATAAGTGAAGCACAATTACTCAAATACACGTAAGCCATGAAGTATACACATGAATCCAAAGTATACTCATGAATACAAAGTATGTGCATGAATACAAGGTATACACATAAATTTTTTTCGTAAAGTATACATTGGAATACGTGTAAGTCACAAAGTATACACGTAAGTTGTAAAGTATACACTTGAATTCATGTAACTCATATCAATTGAAGCATGGATTTAATTTGAAGTTTACTAATATGCCTCATACCCTCGTGAGAGGCATTGAGTTTTCTATTGCACAAGATACACCTTGCTCCATTACCCTATCCACATCTAGAGGCGATTTTGCTTCCATCATCTGAAAATAAAACAAAAAAAATTCAATCACAAAAAGTAGAATAGTGATGCAGGTGATGGCTTATAATGTATGAGATAATCAACAAAATTTTGAGTACTTATTGAACTATATATTTCTTACTATTATGCTTACTATTTTCCCTATCCATAGCTTGTTCGAAAGCACTTGTTTTAGGTTTTTATCCATAGTAGAGATGCAGTGAATTGTTTCATAAAATGCTTTGGTAGACATGTACAAAATATGTGGTAGAATAGAGAAGGCAATGAACTGTTAAAAAAAAAGCCTCAAGAAAATGCGGTCTCATGGTGATGGAATGCCATGAAAAAGTTCTTTTTCATGGAATTCCATCACCATGAGACCACATTTCTTTGAGGCTTTTTTTTCAAACATTTCATTGCTCTTGAGATGGAAAGATATCATTAGATGAGATGGAAGGGATATGTTGTTCTTGATTGGAAATGGGATCATGAGATGGAAGGGGGTCATATGATGGAGAATGGTTTCCTTGATCTTTATATGGAGGGGAATCTATGTTAGCATGATTTTGATTAGGAGATGGACATAGTTCATTTGATATGCATGGTGTCATGAGGAAGGAAGGTTTTATAGACTTGACTTGGGTAGATAGATTGATAGGGGATTCGTTTAAGATTTAGGGTATTAGGGTTTATCTTGATGTGGGGGTGATGAAGGTGGATGCATGATATGGGAAGATTGCACCACTTTGTTTATGCTTGGGAAAACAACCACCTTTCCAAATAGTCCTTGGAGGAAGTTATTATAAGACATGGGATGACTTTGCTTGGTAATAGTAGGGTGAAGTGGATTTTTAGGATGTGGGATATGAAAGTGGAATAAGAGGTGGAAGCTTACATGGATTGGTAAATTGAGGATGGGGATGAGGATGGGGACCTTGAAAATAATTTGGAGGGGAATTTTGGCTAAAGGCTTGGTTTCTATTCTTAAGGTAGTGAGATGTTTGAAAAAATGCCTCGAAGAAATGTGGTCTCATGGTGATGGAATGCCATGCTTCGAAGAAATGTGGTCTCATGGTGATGGAATGGCATTCCACCACCATGAGACCACATTTCTTTGAGGTATTTTTTCAAAAAAATAATTGCCTTGTCTATGCTACTGATTACTATTATGCTTTGATAGATTTTTTCCAAGCATCCATAGTTTTTTGGAAAGCACCTATTTTAGGATTTTAGCCATAGCAGCAAAAAAGTGAGCTGTTTGATAAAATGATTTGGTAGACATGCATGGAAAATGTGGTAGCATAGACAAGGTGGTGAGCTGCTTGAAAAAATGCCTAAAAAAAAATTGGGTCTCATGGTGATGGACATCACCATGAGACCACATTTCTTTGAGGCATTTTTTCAAAAAACGCATTGCCTTGTCTATGTTATTGCTTCTATTTTGCTTTGATAGGTTTTTTACAAGCATCCATACCATAGACAAGGCAACGAATTGTTTGAAAAAATGTCTCAATAAGATGTGGTCATGGAATGCCATGACAAGAAAATGCAATTGGCAACTGTCCTAATTCTTAGTTATGCTATGTGAAGTAATTGCATCACTGCTTATGTTGACTTTCTAAAAAACTATATTGTAATTGAATTTTTGTCATCTATCAACATCTAGTTATTAGTTCTGCAATGTGAATTAATGCTTTGAGTTTGAAAGATGTGCAATGCAATGTAATCAACGATATAAATATAACATACACAAATGCATTAAGTACAATTCATTAGTTAAACTCTTTATTCTATTACTTGAGTGAAGGTTTGTACTCCACTGCCACTAGGAGGTGTTGTCGTGAATCCTCCAATATTAACCTATTCAACATCCAAAATCAGATATTAGAATACCATTCATATAAAAATGCTATTCACATGTAATATTTATAATTGTTTACTAGTTACATAAACAGTAGATGTAATGGAGTAAAAAATAGGTGGAGGGCCGATGAAAACAGTATCAACACTATGACCTTGAAATTTTATTATAATCATTAAACTAAATTAGTTAATCTTGCTTTTCAAAAATGAAATTTAATAATTTAAATTCAATGCACATGCTGATATTTACTTGAGTATCGAGACCAAAAGCCTCATTCAACATGGAATTTGTCATCGCCAACTGGGCAGTTGCAAACGTATCCTACACACCAGCCTCCTGATTGTCTATGGGGTCATATGTACAGGCTGACCTGTAAACCTAATAGGAATGGGTTGGAAGCATACCCCTCGAACTCTCCCCTAGTTGATGTT
>VDFB02338106.1:173655-215304 GCA_007258455.2 Sequoia sempervirens | reverse complement strand
TGTCAACTTGTGAGTTGATGGAGGATGTGCAAGTTTTGAAGAATGTGTCAATAAATGCATATATTTGAATTTTGAATTTGTTGAAATGACATGCAAGAGGCAAAGAACGTGCATTGAATGCCACTTGGATCAAGGAAAAAGGAATTTGTAAGAGGGTATGCAGGATCATCATGGAAAACAAAGTCCTTAAGGTGAAATCAGAAAATCAAAGATAGGCAACTTGATGTAAAAATTTGAATAAGTTATCTATATTATTTCAAAAATATGTAAGAGAATATAACTGTGAGAAAATTGAATGTAGTTTTTAAACAACTAGGCTTCTATTTTTATAAAAAGAAAAAAATCTATTTGGTGAAAATTTGAAATCTCAATGCAATAGTACTTAAATTTCAAGGAAAAAATAAGTAGGTTCTCATTCACAATCTAACCACAATAAAATGATAATAATATTTTTTTATAAGATTTTAGATATAAGTAGAGGACTCACGTCTTGATGTGATGCATATTGTTTTGTAATTTTTTCCAAGTAAAAAATTAATTATGAATTTTGTATTAAAAACTTTTAAAAATATAAAAACTCGTATGTCTGACCACCTTAACTTGGTCAAAACTTCATGAAATTCAATTTTTTTTTTAAAATCCTATAGTATGCAAAGCATAGAATGTGACACATATTTTGGATTAAAAAAATGTGATATTGTTTGAAAACTATAGATGTTTTTCAAACAACCTATCAATTAGGACTTTATTCGTAATTCAAATAGAAAATGAATAATAATTATTTACTAAATTTAAAGTAAAGCATAATTTATATTGGTGGAAAGTTGAGAATCTCCTTTAAAAACCTTTTTCGTTTCATTAATTTTGGGTTAAAAAAAGGTCGTCGGCCACATACTCTACACATACCCATCATATCGCCACTTTTTGGCCCATCATGATCCTGCACATACCCAAGAGGAGTAAATGCCTTGTTGGAAGGACAAAGTTCACTTGGATTTTGAATTCAAATTTGAGGAATATTCCTTAAAAGATGCCTTGTTGAAGAAAATAGAGATTTAATAAATCAAATAACTCTATTTTCATGTGCAAGTGGTAAAAGATGAAGGATAGGACATGAGAAGAGATTAAATTAATCAAGGTTAATTAATTTAATGAAGGGATTAAATGATGTGACCTATTTGACTTAAATTTGTGGATTTATTTAAATCAAACATGAGAAGAATGTGATAAAGGATTAATTAAATAATGACTTTTGATTTATTTAATTAAAAGAGATGATGTTAGATTAAACTAAATAAGGTTTTAATTTATTTAATTTAATAGATAGACTTTAGAGATTTAATCAAATAAAATTAATTATTTAATTAAATAAGGATAATTAGATCATAATGGTTAATTTAATTATCGAGAAAGAATGACTTAATTAGATAACCGATTTGTTTAATTAAGAGAGAAATATTGATGAATTTAATCAAATAAAGGCATTTGATTAAATGGTTAGATCGAATGATGATTCAGGATGAAACGATGTTAGTGGTTAGGATCAGGTGTCCAATGTCAATAAGTACATTTTACGTGTCTACATTTTTCCCCTCTTTGAAGCAATGCACTTGTTGTGTTGGTTCAAAGAATAAACGGTCTCGATTAAAGCCAAAAATTTTCATTTTCAAAATCCTGCCCCATTGCTGCCTGACGAGAGAAACTATGCTACCATATTGCCCCCTCGAGAGATTGGATGAAAATTTTGATTTTTGGGTGATCTCGCGAAAAAAGAGGACAAGGTGCCCGACAAGTCCAAAAAGGCTCCAGGAGGCCAAAAATGTGTCTAAACACAATAAAACGATGTAAAACATGCCTCAACTGGACAAAAATAGGTTCAAAAGTTCAAAACCCTAGCAGGATAGCCAGTCAGGGTGAAAAAACCCTAATTTTCAAGCTTAAATGGGCTCCGAGGGGTCACTTTCAATTCATTTTCACACATAGCCCTTTAGCAATTATGAGATTTGAGCTCTGACATTTTGACGAGATGGCGCAACGACAACTCCCGATGCACATTTTTGATCAAATCCGGACATACCAATGACCACCCGACATTGTGGCACCGATAAGTGATCCTTACTTGAGCTCCGGTTTTCATTTTTTCGCTTTCATTTAATGCTTTTAAACTTAGTTCTTCTATAGCGGTGCTATATAGCATCGCTCAGAAAAAAAACTACACCATTTGGTGTTCCAAACTGGCTCGCCATCGCAGACTGCACCACGGTAGTGGAGTTTGGAGTTTGGAAACAAACTTCAAACTCTGACGCTCATGCCCTCGCCAACAGGGTCATTTTAAAGTGCGACACGACAATTCTCTTTTAAACTAGAATATTTCCAAACTGTGCCGCTTGGTAGAAAAGTGCATTGTGGTAGTGCTCTTTTAGAGTTTAGCCCTCCAGTGTCGCATTTTGAAAATTTCAAACTGTGACGCCTTCACAAATAGCAACGCTGTGATGGTTTTTTGGACGCTTAGAATGAAAATTTTCAAAAAAATTAACATGGTGACCTTTCCTGATGCAGGATGCAGCAAGGGAGCTCTATTCTCGAGAGCACAGGTTGTGGGAGATTTTCAATTACCTACAAGATCTTAGCAACAAGGAGCAGGATCAGCTGTGGGACATGGGCCTGTGGTATATATTGCATATGCAATGCCTGTGCGGACCCACCTTGGGATGATGTTAGCGCTCTTCGAGAGATGGAACAATGAGACCTCATCCTTCCACCTTCCTACTGGTGAGGCCACTATCACCTTAGAGGACATGTGGCACATCCTTAGATTGCAGATTCATGGTCGGCGAGTTATCTTTGATATGGATGTTGAGTGGGACGCTTGTCACTCAGTCCTCGCCACATACGAGGTTATGTTCTGCGAGGGCCAGATAGAGCTGGAGCGCCATAGAACACTCACATCACCATTTCATCTAGTGGTTGCAGTGATCATCTCAGGTCTCGTTGCCCCGGATCGATGAGGCTGATATTTTAGTCCCGACTTGGGACTCTGCTAGGAGTGGATGGTTCGCAACAAACCAGTTTGTTTTTCTTGGGGGCCTGTTCTTCTTGCTTCACTCTATAGGTACTTACACGAGTACATCTACCTCGACGATAGAGCACTCAGTGCAGGTGTTACACTTCTCCACATGTGGACGTGGGAGCACATTGCCTTTCTTCGGTCACAAGTCGTTGTAGTACTGATGGGGCCTGATGATCCCCTAGTGTAGCGTTACAGAGGTGGTGTGTCCTTTACACACACGGGTGAGCACGAGATTCCTGACTGGAGGAGGGTCCTAGATGAGATGTAGGTTTTTACATGGCACCCATACATTGGTTTCCCTGGATGGGCTGACAATGCATAGCAGATTTTATTTACTCTCCAAGACCACTCTATGCAGGGGTGGGAGCATACGATGGTGGATAGATACCTATCAAGTTGAGTCCAGTGTCAGTTCGGTGAGGCACATGACCAGCTAGATGATGACTATGTGGCCATATTTTCCTGCATTGTATCATAGGGTTCGTGGGGGCAATACATTCCTGCTTCTGAGGCAATGGAAAGCTTCAAACAATTGGTGGCCCGGCCTTGGGTATATGATCAGGGACCCACAAATCCAGGTGTGACACAGGCCTACAGAGATTGGTTTTGGCCACCCCTACAATTGATAGTTCTAGGAGTACCCTCTGCTCGGTGGAGAACGAGGGGCAGAGGGGGAGGATGAGGATGAAGAGATGGTACGCGGAAGGATCAGCCGATTGGGGTTCCAGTTCAGCCGATCCAGGGTGATGTTCAGATGCAGGACCAGGAGCAGGTGCCAGCCAGGTAGCAGGATCAGGAAGATGCACTACCACGAGTTGAGGGTGAGGATCAGCCTCATGTGCAACCCTCATGAGCACAACTAGTAGGGCAGCTAGATCCCAAAGATGCACTGATTGCATAGCTATAGGCCCAGGTTCATACCTTGACGGGGGAGAGGGATTAGGCTAGGGCTGAGAGAGACTAGGCCATTTTGTAGAGGTAGGCTACAGAGCTACAGGCGGCCACAGAGATGGGTTGGAGATAGTATTTAGAGAGCATGGAAACCTCCTCCTCTCAGAGCACAATGTCCCTTCGTTCCTACAGGGAGGCTGTTTAGGAGGCAGACTATTATTGTATGCATTATCATCAGGCTATACCCAAAGTAGAGTGGGCCCCAGATTACTCATAGTGGACCAGCCATAGACCAGTAGAAGGTCATGGTGACAAGGGCGAGGGCAACATACAAGACGAGTAGACCTCACTTTGATCGAGATGATATTTTTCGTGTCATATGGGCTCATTTTTGATAGCCCATTGGGCTTTTTTGTATTCATTGACACATATGTACAGTGATCTGATTATTTTGTACTATGACAGTTACCCGATGATGATGATATATATATATATATATGAGATGATGATTTTGATATGATGTGTATCATTTATTTATGCTTTTATGGATGGTTCTATTTCTATATGCTATGCAATGATGTTATGGTGTGATGCGATGTATATATGGATGCATTTCTTTCTAATGATGTATGCATTATGAATAGATCTTATATTATGTTGTTTATTCATGATATGCAGATGGATTTATATGATATGTAATATGGATGCATGATGATGTAATCTATATGATGATTTATTTATGTTGATGTAAATGATATGATATGTGATATGAAATGGATAATATGCAAAATGATATGGAGATGATCTATGGTGTATACGTGAAATGATATGTGAACCATGCTTATATAAAATGATTATGGATGGATGTACGCTTTTAATGTAATGGTTTTTTATGTTCCTATCATGATTTGAATGTTTATAATAGTATGGAATGATTTATACAATGAAATGTAAAAATGATTGCAATGTGGTTATTTATGAGGTGTTCTATATGATATGGATGACTGATGGACGATATGTATGTTTTTATGATTTATGTATCATGTAATGTGAATGCAATGGTCATGCTTTATATGATATGTATTGATGATGTAAATGAGATGGTTTTAAGATGCTTAGAATAACAAATATATTGTCCTAAACATGTTAAATGATAATGTAATGTATGTGATGTATTTAATGCAAAGTGGTATGGTGATGCTTTATGCAAAATGAATGTAATGTGAGAGATGACTTTATAATGTTTATGTGATGTGAATATGTATGCTTACAATGCAATGGATTATCTATAATGCTCTTGTACCTATTATGTTTTATTATGCGGTAGATGGTAATGTGAAATGATTATGAAATTTGTTTCATGCAAATGAATGTTATGTGATGGTTTATGTGATGAATGCAATGTGATGGAAAAAGTTGATGTAATGTGATGAGAAAGGGATGTAATGTGGTGAAAAATGGATGTGCTTATTTATGGAAAATGCTTATAATATGTTTATATGATGATGAAAATGTAATGCATGTGTTTCCTATATGATATGTTTATGCAATATGCTAATGATTTGAGGATGTAGGATCGACGATGATGATGATTAATTGTCATAGTACCTTGTTAGTGTGATGAGCAAGAAGGGATGAAAGATAAGAAGACATTTCAACAAGACATAAGATTATGAATATGCAAATGATGATGACTACTTGTCGAGGAGTTAGGATTTTCAAAGGGCCAATTTTCTTATGTTTGATAACACATGTGGTACGATGCATCAATGTATAGAGAATCAGGATGGCGTTGTACCTAGTGTGATGGACTTGACTTGAAAAAAAATAGGAGTATTCTTGTTCACACCTGACATACAAAAACCTTGCTAGGATGCACTTTAGAAGTTTTAAAAATCTCAAACCAAAACATGGAAAGGTATAACCTATCAATGAAATAGTGAACAAGCTGTCCAAAACACCCTCCATACATTTCTAGCAAAGCAATTATTCGCCAAGTTATATTACAAGAACGTCCAACAAGCACAATAGACAAAAAGATAATGATCATTGCCCCATTCCTATCTTTCTAAATTCATTTGTTCAGATATCATTGAGAGGTCCTTGGAATGAGCCCAATAAGATAAGTCAAAAGACAAAGATAAAGTAAATAAACAAGTTGATGCTCTTCAATACCACTAACCAAAAGGGAATGTGTTTTCAAGGATAAGAATCAAACCTATTGCCAAAAGATAATGCCCATTGTAGGAAGGATACATCCTAGGACATGTTAGTGGATGGCGGCACGTCATTTAGTTTATCCAAAGTGTTCTTTTGAATGATTGATATGGGACCAATTGGATGATGGGCTATCGACACCAAGAGTTGACCAACTTGCTTACGTACTGATTTAGACCTGAGACTTGACGTTTTGAGTTTTCACTTTTTACCAGTTAGACTTGTTTTTGATTGTTTCACCAAAGGTTGAGGATGATGATCGTTTATTATGAGTGATGTTATTATGAGTGAAATCGAGATAAGACAGATGGATTTTTTCAAATATTTGGATGTTTTTGGAGTTTTTGCAATGTTTTGAGGCTATTTTTGTTAATTTCGAGATTTTGCAAATGTTTTGATTTTCCAATGTTTTGGGGTTTTATGATATTTTGACCAAGAGACTAACCTAAGGACCTATCCTAGGGGCCTCAGGGGTTGATCAACAGATTAGCCTTGCCTATGTTATACACATAGAGACCACGTAGTTCAACTAAGAACTTGACCGATTTACAGATGATGATATGAAATGTCAGTTTATTATGACAAACTCCTAAAGGACTAACCTAAGTGTCTCAGGGGATGATCAAAGATCAACCTTACCTACGTTCAAGGCTCAAAGACCCGTAGTTCGGCTGACAACTCTGTTTTTGACTTTTTGACTATCTTAACCCGTTTTGGGATTTTGATATGTTTTGAATGTTTTTGGATTTTGTGTTTTTCTAATGTTTTTGGATTTTTGGATTTTTTTATGTTTTTGGATTTTCTGATGTTTTGATGTTTTTGGATTTTTTGATGTTTTGACTTCAAGAATATACACGAATCCGATCCGATGAGAACATGCCCCCAGCGTGATGCAATAGACTACTTCGATAAAGGCAGGACAAACTGACCTTGAGGATGGGTCGAGTAGTAATAGGAGGGATCATGATACGAACACATGACCAAGCTATGGTGTAGATGGAGATGGATGAGTGATGGATAAAGATTAAAATGCAATGGATGATGGAAATATAATGGATGGACGATGCAGAAAAAGTTGTAAAGATCCTGGTGGATGGAAAGTGCTTATTTACACAAGGCACCTGTTTGCCAGGTTTTCACCAAGGTACTTGTCCAAAGTGCCACTGAAGTGGTTTTCATTAGAGGATGATTTTTCTTTTTACTTTTTTTAATGCTTTTTCTATTTTTTATTTATTTTTTGTTTCTTTAATTTTTTTTGTTGTCACCAAGACACCTATTTTCCAGGTTTCGCCAAGGTAACTGTTTTTTCGGGACATTTTTTGATTTTTTGGTTCTATACCTTGAAAGATAGGCATACAAATTTTTGAGATGAGAGATATTCATGGGCTCTTATAGAGTTTCCCCTTCAAGTGTTGATAACTGATATGCCCTTGACTTATAGCTTGTTGTTATAAAAATGGTCCCAACTAGTTGGGTTCAAATTTTCCTTTATTGTTTGGATTTGGGACGTTCTTTTGATTCTCCTTTAGTACCAGTTCTCTGATTTGGAATGTTTTTCTTCTGATTTTCTTGTTATAGCTCCTCTTGAGTCTATTTTGATAGACTTGCAAATGATTTAAAGCGGATATACGCCACTCATCCAATAGCTCTAGCTCATTCAATCTTGATACTCAGTACTTCTCATCCGTGATGATGTTTTGTAGTGATATTCTTAGTCACGGGAGCTCGATCTCAATGGGGAGTACTACTTCTGATTCATAGACCAAGGAGAAGGGGGTGGCACCGGTGGGTGTGTAGATGCTAGTTCGGTAGGCCCAGAGGGCGGGATTGAGTTACAGATGCCAGTCACGACCTGCATCATTGACTGTTTTCTTGAGGATTTTCAAAATGGTTTTATTTGTGGCTTTTGCTTGGCCATTGCCTTGGGGATAGTATGGGGTGGAGAAGTGATGTTGGATTTTGAATTTTTCACACAAGTTGTGGACATCTTGATTTTTGAATGGTGTCCCATTATCTGAGATAATGGCTTGTGGGACACCATAGTGGAAAATGAGATAGTTTAGGATGAACTTTGATATCTGCTTCCTGGTTATATATGTCATGGGTATGGCTTCCACCCATTTGGTAAAGTACTCAGTGGTTGTTATGATGAACATGTGGCTGTTAGATGAAGTGGGAGTGATTTTTCCAATGAGATTGAGTCCCCACTGTGAAAAGGGCCATGGTGTGATGATGGGATGAAGTTCTTGAGCTAGAGCATGGATGAGGTCCCCATGCTATTGACATTGTAGACACCTTATGACATAGTCATGTGCCTCTCTTTCCATTGTATGCCAATAATACCCCATCCTCAACAATTTCTTGGCTAGGGTCATTCCACTCGAATGTGAACCACATATGTCATTATGTACTTCAGTTAAAGAGGTCAATGCCTCCTCAATGTTTAAACAGCGTAGTAAGGTTCCCTCTATGCTTCTACGGTATAAGGTATTTCCTAGGATGATGAATCGGGATGCCTTTTTGACAAAGGTTCATTTTAAGGTTGAAGGTAAATTGACAGGTATGACTCCTATTCGTAGGTAGGTATAAATGTCATGGTACCAGGAATCACCAAGACCAACGATTTCACACACAAATTCTAATTTTGGTACCTTGAATGCGGGCACATGAAGCTGCTCTACCAATAATTCATGTTTTAGAATGTTGCGAGGAATATCCAGTAGGGATCCAATTGTTGCCATGGCGTCTGCTACTCTATTGTTGGCTCTGGGTATCTGCTCAAATGTGATCTCAATAAAGGATTCCTTGAGAGTCTCCACTAGTTTCTTGTATGGAGTGAGCTTATCATCCTTAGTATGGTATTCACCGTTCACTTGGTTTATTATTAGCTAAGAGTATCTATATACTCTAAGGGCCATGATGTGCCATTGCACTGCTATTATGAGACCTATGGTTAAAACCTCATATTCTGCAATGTTATTAGTGCAGTGAAACACCAATTTATAGGACCTTGGTATGCAGTCCCCTTGTGGGGTGATAAAGAAGACACCGACTCCTGATCCATGTTGCGTGTATGAGCCATCAAAGTAAAGTTTCCAGTGGTCAAATATGTCGATATTAAAGATGGATTCATCTAGAAATTCCGAGATGAGAGGATTCTCTAAATAGATTGGTGCTTCTGCAAGCTGATTTGTGATGACTTGGCCTTTGATTGCTTTCCACTCTACGTATTCAATGTCATACTTTGATAGTATCATGACCCATTTAGCCATTCTTCTAGTGAGCATTGCCTTTGATAGTAAGTACTTGAGAGGGTCAATTTTGGCGATGAGTTTTATGTTGTGTGCCAACATGTAATGTCTGAATTTTTGTGAGGCAAACACTACTGCTAACATGCTTTCTCAATGAATGAATAATTTAACTCATGCCCAACCATTTTTCTGCTGATATAATATCTGGCCCTTAAATTGTTCCATTTTCATCATGTTGAGCTAGGAGAGCACCAAGGGTTGTTGTTGTTGCTGACACATAGAGAATTAAAGGTTTTCTTGGGATTGGTGGCATTAGGACGGGTGGTGTAAGTAGATATTCTTTGATCTTATGAAGGATTCTTCACACTTGTTATCCCACTTGTATGTTACTCCCTTGTGAAGTAGGTGAGAATATGGATTCTATTTATCTACCAATTATGCTATGAACCTTCAGATGGACTGAAGCCTACCTTGGAGACCTCTAAATTGTTTCAATATTTTGGGTGCCTCCATCTCTAAGATTGCTTTTACCTTTGCTGGATCTACCCCAATACCTCTCATTGATACTATGTATCCTAACAACTTTCCTAATTGTACACCGAAGACACAATTTTTTGGATTTAATCAGACCTTGTATTCCTCCAGCCTATCAAAAATGGCACTTAAGGTTGCTATGTGATCCTTCCTATTTTTGGATTTGGCTAGTATGTCATCGACATAATCTTTGAAATTTTTATGGATCATGTCATGGAAGATTCATGTGATGGCCCTTTGGTATGTTGCTCCTGCATTCTTCAAGCCGAATGGCATTATATTCCAACAGTAAGTCCCCCATGGACAAGTGAAAGCCGTTTTATGTTGGTCTTCTTTAGCAATCATTATCTGGTTGTATCCCGAGAAACCATTCATCAAGGAAAGAATTTCATGTCTCATCATCATGTCTACGATCATGTCAATGTTGGCCAACAAGAAATCATCTTTTGGACATGCTTTGTTCAAGTCCCTGAAAGCTGTGCAGATTCTGATGCCCCCTTCAGGTTTTGAGACAGACACCAGGTTTGACACCCATTCTGGATAATCTATTAGTCGAATAAATCCTACATCTAATAGCTTCTTTAGTTCAATTTTGACTAGCAAGGCGATCTGAGGGTGCATTTTCCTAAGCTTTTGTCTGACAGGCTTTGTTTCATGATACATTGCTAGATGATGAACTACAATTTTTGGATCGAGCCATGGCATGTTTGCATAGCTCCATGCAAAGTTAACTTGTCTCTCTCTCTTAAGAAGGTTGCTAAGAGTTCCTATTCTTTTGACAGTAATGATTCTGCATAGAATGTGATGTGCGGGGTCTCCTCTGTTCCTAGATTAACTGGATTGCACTTTTCTGCTAGGACTGCTGATTTTTCCTAATGGAGAGCTCTAAAAGGAAGATTGAATCCCCCATCCTCAGGGGCCTCAGAGAGGTTTTCACCATTGGACGCGTCCTTTATTTTTACTTTTTTCGTGTCAGAGAGTGCCATAGTGTGGTTTTCACTCAAGGACTTCGATATTATTATTAGTTTCTCACTTTTGCGACTGAGGGATTCAATCATTTCCCCATAATAGGCCTGTGTATCTAACTCAATGATGAATCCTTATTTGTGATCTTGACATGAAATGTTATCCTGTAGTCCCATGAATTCTGAGAGTGCCTCATCATTTTCGAATGTGTCAAGAACTGGTGGTCCTCATTGGTCATAATCAATGAGTTGGGGGTAAACTAGGCAGATTTCATGATTTTGATGGCCTAACTCAAAGGATAAGGTGCTAATCATGAGAAGGGTGGTATCCTCGAAGAGCCTAGGTAGGTTGGATATAGGATCCTCATCATCACTACTACTACATACATCAGTTATTTCAAATGTAAAGTTGTTTATGACTTGACCTATAGATACGGGTAAGCGAAGTTCAGCTGCGGATAGCTAAGGAGGATTATTGACCTTTCTAACTGGAGGACTTCAGCCATGTATGGTTATACTCAAAGGGGTACATCTGAGGCCAAGATTTCTCATTCGCGTCTCCAGAATGATAGGTATTATAAGATCATTGCCATTTTTTCCAAGTCTCTGGTTTATATCATAGCCCATTGCGAGCATCATTTGAAATCCTTTGCTTCTGTCATCCATTGGTAGATCGGCTGCTAGTCTACTATCTTGGTATATGAGATGAGATGGGTCCTCCTCTATGACTTCTTGGCCAAGATCTCCCCAAATTTTGAAGTTGGGATATTCTTCAGGGGATGTTTGAGATGTGGAAGCTTCATTTGATTGTGGACGTCCTCGTGATCTGGGAGATTGTGGTAACTCTCCTACCACAAAATCATTTTTGGGAATCGTGTAGTTTCCACAATCATTATCTTGGAGATGAGTTTGATATCAGAGATGGTGGGGATGGCGGGAGTGGCAGGTGTCTCTGTCGCAGAAGTGGATGTGAGAGTGGCTAGATCAATGTACGGTGTTGATGGGTCTTCATCATTTTTAGGCACTTGAGGGATTTTGTAGTATTTTGCCTCAAGGTTCTTGCAGTAGGAGAATGGCTCAGGATCTCCATGGACAGTGACCTCTTGTCCTTCATATGTGAATTTGACACATTGATGGAAAGTTGATGCTACCGCTTGCATTGCGTGGATCCATGGACGTCCTAGGAGAATGTTATAGGGTAAGTCGAGGTCTAGGACCTGACAGGTGGTTTCCATGATAGATGGCCCTACTTGAATAGGGATTTTGATTGTGACTTGGGACACTCTTTCTTGATCATCATATGCTCTGATTTTGATACCTTTTCCTTTGTCGATGGAATCCTTTGAGATTTTTAACTGCTTAATGAGCTTGAGGGAACATATATTCAAGCCTGCACCTCCATCCACCAAGACTCGCTTGACTTTAATTTTCTGCACTAGGATCTCTAAATGGAGTGCACGGTTATGAGATGGTTGAGCGGGAAAGTCCTGGTCGAAGAATGTAAGGAGGTTCGGGGTAATGATATTGTCAACAATAGCTTGTAATTGTTCCGCATCAAGATCCGCGAAGACGGTGGATGAAGCCAATGCTTCCTCAAGGATTTTCTTGTGGGCAGATGAGATTTTTAATAACTCCATTATGGAAATCTACGTTGGCGTTCTTTTTAGCTGATCAAGGACATTGTACCCATTGGGAACAAATCTTGAATTGGATATGAAAGTTTTGTTTGGTATGGATGATTCTGCGATAGTAACTTTTCCGCCTCTTGTGGTGACTCCACAATCGGCTTGAGCTCCTTTGATAGTGATTACTATGCAATATTCATCTAGGGAGGCAACGAAAGTTTCATACACATGATTCATGTTTGTGAGGGTTCCTTTTCCCTTATTGGTGTTATTGTTGCCTTTATTGTTATGGTTAGGCATCAAATTCGTGTATATTTTGAGATTTTGATTCCCTGTTGGTTGTTCCACATTTATGATTCTTTGATCAATGAGATCTTGGACTATGTTCTTTAGTCTCATGCAACTATTTGTAGTGTGCCCTTTGATTTTCTGGAAATTGTAGAGTTGATTCTCGTTGTACCAAGGAGGTTTAACATCTGGTTCTTGGTAGTTCCCGTAGGTGGGAATCTTGATGAGGTTTTCGTTTAGTAATTTCTTCATGATGACTTCAAGTGGTGTACTTTCACTTGGTGAAGTTTTTGTTTCATTGGGGAGGTCCTCTTTGGTCATTGATGTTATTGATTGCTTGGTTGTTGGATTGTTGTGTTATTGTGTTCACTTGATGATGGTTTTGGATTTGTTGTTGAAGTGCGGGTGTGTTTTGCCGAGGGGCACTAATGACAACTTTGGCATTGACGACACTATCATTGGTAACATTTTTGTTTCTTTCCCATGTGAAAGGTTTGTCATTGTAATTGGTGGGTGGGCGATTATTCTGTTGTTTAGGATATGAAGTTGATCCTTCCGGTTGTGTCATAAGGGCTCGTTTGATGCTGAGTGTCTTGGAAATCAATTGGTCATACATGGCGATCCCTTGGACCTTGAGATGGAATGCCAAGAGGCCATCAAGGTTGGATATGATGGTGCATACTTGTTGTTCCTCAGGCATGACCCATTTGCTCTGATTGGCCTTGGATCGCCATCGTTGTAGGAATGAAGCGAATGATTCATTCTTACCTTGTTTCAGAGTTGAGAGTTCCTCTAGACTAACATCCATGGTGATATTGCATGCATAGTTTTTGATGAATGCGTCTATGATTTCTTGGAATGTCTTGATGCTTGTGGGTAGGTGAGAGAACCATTCCATAGCGTGGCCCGCTAAAATCCTAGGAAATAGCCGCATCAGATAGGTATCATCATATGCAACTTCCATGCAATGAACCTGGTATTCCTTGATGTGATCTTCAGGGTTTCCCGTCTCACGATACTTTTCAAACTTGGGGATCTCAAATTCCTTCGGGAATGCTTTCATCACAAGGCTCCTATCGAATGGATAAGGACACAAGTTACTAGATGTTCTTGTGGTTCGCCCTAATTGAAGATCAAGCACTTGTTGCAAGAGCAACCTGATTTGTGTTGGCACATCGTTTTGCAGATTAGGAGGTGAGATGAAATTGTTTTGAGGTGGTTCGCTTGTGGATGCGATGGGTGGATTGGTTGATGTGTTGATTGGTGGTATCTACGCAATCTGCTGAGCCATGTATGCTTGCAATTGCTGCTGTATAAACAACACTTGTTGTTGGTTTTGTTGTTGTTGTGCTAAGATTACCTATTGTTGAGCCTGCTATTGTGCTTGTTGTTGCACCAACAACACTTGTTGTTGGGCTGCTAATTGGGCTGCTTCTTGCTGCTCTTGGTATTGTTTTATTTCTTGTTGATATGCTTGTAGTTGTGTTGCTTGTTTTTGTGCAAGCTATTGTGCTTGTGCCTATGCTTGTTGAGCTTGATATTGGGCGTGTGCTTGAGCTTGGGCTTGAGTTTGTGCTTGTGCTTGTGCAACATGTTGCGCTTGTTGTGCGATTTGGGAAGCTTGAGTATCGTGCGCCGCTTGAGCAGCTTGTTGGGTAGCTAGTTGCACGACTTGTTGAGCAGCTAATTATGCGGCTTGTTGAGCAACTATTTGCATGAATTTTTACTTTTCTACTTGTAGGAATGCCTTTTGATAAGCAACTTGTTGAGCGTCTTGCAACGCCATGATGTATTGGCTTGATATGCTGGAGCTTGGTGGTGGTGGATTCAGAATGGTGATTGTGGTGGTGGTGAGAGGTGATGTTGCGTTAGTAATTTGAGTGGTGGTTGGTGCGATTGATGTGGTTAGTCCTTGAGAAACCATGCTTTGAGATGTTAGAGGGGTGATTGATGATGTTGTGATTGCTTATGTAGTTGTCATTTGTTGTTGTGATATCGATGACAAGTTTTGAAAGTTTGGTGTGATGTTTTGATTGATTTTTGGGAAGTTGGTTTGATTTTGATTGCTATTTGGTAAAGGTGGGAGCCCCAAGCCAAGTAGTGGCGTGGATAATGGTGGTAATGGTGGAAGAGGTGAAAATGTGAGGGATGTGATCTCTTGAGAAAATGATGTGATGTCAAAAATGCCCCCAGGTCTGAACATATCACTTTCTCCTTGAGAAGTTATGGGGAGAGAAGTTTGGGGTGTTGTGCGAAACGATGATGATGATGGATCATTAGGATCATGGAAAGTGAGAGGGGCATACTTATGTAATGGATTTTGGGGTATGTTTTGTTCCAAAATAGTGTTTGCATCCAAGTCTTGATTATTGACAAGGGGGTGTGTTTGAATGGCATTAAGAAATGCACTTCCCTTATTAACATTAGGTTGAGTTGGAGCAAAAGATGTGATTTGTGGGATGTTTTGAGTGATGCTTTGGGATGGGGGTGTAGATGAGATGGGGAGTGTGGATGAAATTGGAGGCATGACCTCCAAAGATGGTTCCACTATAGAGCTCACATTGAAATCATAAGGTAATTTGGTCCCTTGTTTTGCTAGTTCGAGCATGTATAGTGAAGGGTTAAGCCTCATCATGATATTGATGATCTTATGGTTCTCCAGATTTTGGATCATTTCGGTGATTTCTTCATGTGACATCCCAATGGTAATATCTTCTTCTTGGATTTCCTCTTGTGGATTTTGTGATGATGAGAGAAAGTTAGTCAAAGGATTTCTTGATTCAACGGGATTCATTTCAAAGTTTTTTTGGCTTAGGTCACTTGAAGTGGGTGTTTCTTTGTCAGCTTCCATGTCCTTCTTGTGTTGAGATATAGTCTGCACCATAAAATAGGGATCAATTTTTAAGAATATGGGAGATGAATCTCTAATTCTTTGGATTGATATATTTTTAGGTACAAAAGAGAAAAATTTAGGATGATGCTAAGATCAAAGGATGATAATGATATGGATGTTAGATGGATGTTTTGATGGATGATTGGAACTCTTGAGAAAATCTTGAAGGGTATGTTAAACTTTAGGACTAGATTTAGGATTGATTTTTCTTGGATTTGTATTTTGGTGAATTCATGAACTCTAAGAGGTTGGATGTTGTCCTAGAGTTAAATCATTCACAAGATGCTAATTTTTCTAGGTGTGAGAAGAAGGATTCATCTAAACACTCCTATCCAAATAAGATGATTTTGATAATGAACTCTTAAATCCCTAGATGTTGGATGTTATCAAGGGATGAATTTGTTCACAAGTTTTGATAATTTGGTCAAATATGTGAAGGATGCATCTACACACATTCAATCAAACATGGTGATTTTGGATTGATTTCAAATGATTTGCCCAAGGTTTAACATAAATGATTTTTTCAAGACTTTCAAAGAGTTGATGATGAGATGATTTTGGTTTTGATGTTCGAAGATGGGTGAGGGTTTGATTTTTCTCCTAGGATGTACCTAAAAAGATGCTTTGTTTTCTAGACCTTAGTATTGAAGAACATACGATACTTCTAAGGACCTCTATAACTAAGAAGTGGCTCAAATTGAGCATACATTTCTGGATTGTTCAAAGGAATGAGTCTATAAAACCTTGTGATTTTTTTGATTTTTTTGATATGTTGCTTTGATTGCACTTCCTAATTTATCTCTTGATGACCTTTCGAGTGTGACTCCTAAATTTTGAACTTTGACTCAAGGACTTTCATTTTGGGATTTTGACTTTCTTCGAAATCATGAGGTTTCAACACATGTGAGAGCCAATTTTGTTATCTTTGCTTAGTGACTTTGTTTTACCAAAAACACTTCTTTGATTAGGTTTCCAAACTAGATGTCCAATGTCTTAATTTCTTCGAATCCCACCAAGTATGTTATGTGAAAATTTGATGAATTCAAGGCAAGGGTTACCTATTGTTTATCTTTAGTAAGCAAATTGAGATGTAAGTTCAAGTGTTTAGAAACCTCTAAGGATGCGAATCCCAAGGGAAAGCAATAACACATGAATTTGGTCAATTGTATTTGCCTCCTAAAGGGTTTGAAATTTTGATGATGATGTTAAGTGTTTGTTTCCAAATGTTTTCAAACAAGCAAAACATTTTGTCACTAAGAATAAGCACAACCTTATGGATATGAAAGACAATATTTGTTGAGTCCCCACTTGGATAGGTCCAGCTACGCTTATCTTTAGCAAATGGTTAAATGCTTGACCCCACTGGCTCCCCTCCATGAAAATCACTTATACGGGGCATCCAAGTATCAACACCCATGAAAATCCCATGGCATGCTTTCCATTTCTACTAAAAGACAATAAAAGTGTGGGGCAGCTTCAAAACGACCGTTCTTGCACCAACAAATAGATCAAAGATTTTGGCAATTCTAAAACATGGGTTTTAATTAGGTCTTTTCGTTCATAGGAGTTGATCCAACGTGGCGAGAGACCATTGCTACCCTTCTCATCAGAGCGAACTGCACGATATTGACATTTATTCCAATACCCACATTTATATCCCAGCTAGAAATACTCTCGGGTTCAGAGTATTACCTGTTGAGTCATTCCCTTGGGTGAGTACTTTTTCCCCAAGGCAGGCCCTCCAAGATAAACAATAGCGAGTAAATGTATTCATAGTTTGATCAACCTTCATTTAGAAACAAAGGGAGAACACATGCAATAGATTTACTCACACTTGCACAATTTTGTTCAATTTTAAACCCAAATTGAAGTGTGTATGGGAAATTATTTATGCAACTTAATGTCACCAAAAGCCTTTTGATTCTCAAGATCATTGTGAGGCACAAGAGAAGCACATATGTCTTTTGATGATATTACTTTGTGTACGTAATTGCAAAACAATGCAAACACTTGTTTATTTTAAATCCTCAAAGCAAAAGTGAGTTTGTTTTTAAAACACCAAAGTAAGTGTGACAATTTGCCTTGTTCAATTTTTAATCCCAAAACAAACTCTAGTAAATTTGAGTCCTAATGTTATTTTTAAGCCTTTTTGTAACAAGAATTCAAAAGTTCTTTTTAAAGCCCAAAGGAAATTAGTAAATCCTAAGCATAAAAAGATGACAAATTTTTCCTTAAGAGGAATAATGAATCCTCCAAGAGTGTTAAACAAACACTAGAGTGTTTAAAAACACTTATTTTTGTGAAATGACATCATCATGCTTCTCTTCCTTTTCTTTTTTGATTGATCCAATCTACAAGAAAAATTAGTTATATTTTGCAAAATAGAGGTCAAAAAGGTAGAAAACAAATAGAAGAACCATAATTTGAAAAAAAACACGTGCTACAAATAAAATTCCACTTCATACTCCCCTCCAGCAGTGCAATCCACGAAGGCATCACAATTTTATTTTCCTAGTGGTGCTATATAACACCGCTTTCCAGTCAGTGTCACTATGTAGCCAGGCCAGTGAGCATGAATGCATCACAGTTTTGTCCAGTAGTGTAGTTTGGGTTTTTGAAATATTCCTGCGGGTCAAACAGGTTCAGCGGTGCAATTTGGAATTCAAATTTCTGGGCGGGAAGACTAAGGCATCACAGTTTGAATTGTCAGTGGTTCCATATAGCGACGTTGGAGAACTAACGGTGCTGAACAACGATGCTAAGCTTCCAGCGGCAAAGTTTTCTTGTAGACAAAGAAAAATGCAGAATTTTTGACAAAAACATGATTAAAATGTGAGATTGCCCTCCTAGCACCAAAATGTCGAACCCCAATCCAAATACTTGCAAAACACAACAAAAGAACACATTAGGAGATAATATGTAAGTAATAAAAAGGATTCCGCATGAAATCCGTTAGAAAAATTTTAAATAGGAAATAAAGCAAGAACGAAATGAAAGAACAAGAAAGCAAGCTAAATCCTATTGAAGACAATGTAAACTCTTGATCCCATGGGGGAATTGGTGCCAATTTGATGTGAAAATTGGCCCTTTCCCGACTCCAATGCTAGTTTTGATGATGTGATGAAGATAGTGATCCACTTTGATGAAGAATGATGAGTGCTTCAAGACAAAAATCTGCATAACCTAGCTACAAATTCAAAAATATGGATGAAGATTGCTAAATATTTGAGCATAGTAAGTTTACTCAAATTGTGGATGATGAAATGAGGAGATTAGCCTCTTATTTATAGAATGAGAAGATGGAAGAATGTCCAAAATGGAGCAATGTGGGACTAAGAACTAGCCAATGGCAAAGTGCCATTTGTCAACTTGTGAGTGGATGGAGGATGTGCAAGTTTTGAAGAATGTGTCAATAAATGCATATATTTGAATTTTGAATTTGTTGAAATGACATGCAAGAGGGAAAGAAGGTGCATTGAATGCCATTTGGCTCAAAGAAAAATGATTTTGTAAGAGGAGTAAATTCCTTGTTGGAAGGACAAAGTCCATTTGAATTTTGAATTCAAATTTGAGGAATATTCCTTAAAAGATGCCTTGTTGAAGAAAATAGAGATTTAATAAATCAAATAACTCTATTTTCATGTGCAAGTGGTAAAAGATGGAGGATGGGACATGAAAAGAGATTAAATTAATCAAGGTTAATTAATTTAATGAAGGGATTAAATGATGTGACCTATTTGACTTAAATTTGTGGATTTATTTAAATCAAATATGAGAAGAATGTGATAAAGGATTAATTAAATAGGGACTTTTGATTTATTTAATTAAAAGAGATGATGTTAGATTAAACTAAATAAGGTTTTAATTTATTTAATTTAATAGATAGAATTTAGAGATTTAATCAAATAAAATTAATTATTTAATTAAATAAAGATAATTAGATCAAAATGGTTAATTTAATTATTGAGAAAGAATGACTTAATTAGATAACCGATTTATTTAATTGAGAGGAATATTGATGAATTTAATCAAATAAAGACATTTGATTAAATGGTTAGACCAAATGATGATTCAGGATGAAACGATGTTAGTGGTCGGGATCAGGTGTCCAACGTCAATCAGTACATTTTACGTGTATACACTAACATACTTGTAGTGTTACTTGGTTATAATCTCAAGGAGATAAATCGTGCACATTGTTTTGAGCTTGAAAGTGTCTTGAAGTTACTTTTGAAAATTGGATGCAAGTTTATTTTCCATAATTTGCTTTTAAATATATGAGTATCTTTGTACTACATATTGTTTTGGTAGCCATAAACATTGAAGGTGGATGTAAACTTACTATAGGTCAAAAAACAATGTGCACACTTTTATTCCAGTACAATAACATAAGCAGAAGAAGAGGCAGGGTTAGTAATATGAATAACATCCTCTAATAGGAGAAAATTCAAAGTCGGTTGTACTATTATTGTGCATATTTACAGGCTTCTACTAAAATTGTTTTAGAAAAATTGTTTGCGCTGCCAATTACTAAAGGATATTGTAATGACTATTCAATAGTGCAATTCTATCTTCAAATTTAAGGCTTTCAAAATCATTAGAACATATTTACAACAATTGTATTAGAATATAGTTATTGTCTCAAGTTTTTCTCCCATAAGGGTTTTCCCACGTAAATCTGGTGTTCATATGTGTGCTCTGGATCATTGTATTCAGGGATTAAATCGCTATAAGGGTGCTCTGGAGTCTTCAAGGATCTGTTCATTGCTGTTGGGTATTAGTCTGGTGTTAATTGCAGTGTGAGTCATCACAAGCACTCTGTGTCATCCTGACGTCTGAGTCAATTACATGATTTTAGTGCATGATGATATTTTATTTGTATTATCAAGAAACTATTATTGAGCTGAGTATTATCTATTGATGTGCTTTTACCTAGACTGTGGCAAACTATATCTAGTTAGATTAATTCATGTACACTGTGATAATTGGGCTCTAAGATTAATTCTAATCACAATTTATGGTGTTTGCTTCTATTGGTGTTACTCTTTTTGATTTGAGCCTGTGAATGCTAACTTATGTTTGTATTAACTATTCAGTTTGAGTATAGTTTCTACATCAAGTGGTGTTTATCTTGTGAATTAAGAACCAGGCGCATTACATAGTGTTTTTATCTTGAGATGGTTTTTCCCATGTAAGTCATTATGTCATGGTATAATTTTTTATCAATTCAAGATTGTGTTTCTTTATTTTTTGTAACAAGTTTGATATATATTTGAAGTTTTCTATAATCACTCCCTTCAATATTTGCATATGAAGTTGCTTCCACACACCTTGCTTCCTTACATTTTGAAGACCCTCTTGATTAGTTGATCCGAGGTTAATATTTGACCATGAATCACCAACTAGAGGAAGACCTTGGCTTTAGGCCAAGCTTTCAAGGACCACATCTTCATCCAAGGAAAGGAATTTGATACTCCTCTCTCCTTGTTAAAAAGAACTAGGTGGCCCTCTTTGACGGTAAAAGCACCACTTAAATTCTTGTTCCAACCTAAATCATCCCCCTCCAAACTACTTCGTGGTCTGAAATTACTAAGGACATTGAGGGTTTTGGAAGCTTCATCCTCGTGGCCATCTAAGTTAATCAGTGCTAGTGGCATTTTGCTTGCTTTTATGCCTTAATGTTTATTTGGCTGGCAATCTTTTCTTCTTGTTTGTATAACTGGAGTAGTCTAGTGTGTTTTAAAAATAAAAGATTTATGATATAGGGACTCAAATAATCTTGATAAATAGAGGTTAGAGGGTGAAAAGGTCAAAGTATATTTCATTTGATATGAGACCATATTGATTTCCAAATACAACCACCCATCAACATCAGAAATTCCATGTTTTCCAACAACTATTCATCAAATTTTGTCAAGATTTAATAATTTGCTACATGAATTTTTCAACCATTCCAGTTATTAGAAATGCTCATGTTAAGACCATCATCAAGAACATAACCACACATTCATAGTCTTCAGACAATCAGAGGGCATCATTAATAGTTTGAAAAATAAAGATGTCATATTTTTCTATTTAGCAATTCAAATTTCACAAGAAGGCTTGACCTTCAAAGAGATATTCTTATTTTATTTGCAAAACCAATGGTACTAAAATCCTTCAAATATTCTTCGGATATGAGATATTTGGAATGAGAGGTATAAATGAATAAGACATTATTTCCTTGCACCTGGATTCAAAATCAAATTACAATTGAAATTCTTTACTCTGTCCAAAACCAAAAAAGAAGTAAATACCAATAGTTCCCCAGGCCAATCCTAGAGGAACTAGAATGAGATTTGGATATCCCAAATTATATAAACAATCAAAACTTGTAAGTAACATCAGTCCCACTTTTTGCCATGAATCTGAAAACCATCACAACAACAAAAAAAACTTGAAATTTTATCTATGTAAAACACAAAATATAAACCATAGCTATGATAAGAAATATCTACTCATATAACTATCTATAAAAGGTGAGGAAATTTAGTCAAATATGAATAGAAGTGAAAGGAAAAAACTTGTATACCATTTCCAACTTTGCATGCAAACTTGTGGGTATAAAAGCTATTTTCTTCTTGCTTTGTGGCCATAATGTTTGCTGTTGATTTTCTCATGAAAATTTTTTGCTCTTTCAAGGTCAAAACAATGTGCATGATTTATCTCCTTGAGATTATAACCAAGTAACACTTCATTTATGTTAGTATTGTAGACTAGTGGAAACAAAAAAAAAAGAAAATCTATCCAAAGGATGTAGTCTCTTGATAATCTAAGGCTTAGAGAGAAATAAATATAGAAAATAGTGGCTTGCCTCATAACAGCTACTCACTAGACTGGTTTATTTAAAGGCAGGTCAATTGCTGCTATTTTTGTGGCACAGTTAGTCCCCAAAAAATAGCTTAATTAAAAGTTCTCCTCCCAAAAAGATTGGAGAAAAAGATAGGAGTATCACAGTGGGAGAGTAGTTTCTGAGGTGTGGAGGACTACTACATTTCACTACACATAAAATCTCTTATCTTGCCAAGTCAAAACTTACTTTGGAAGAGTAGTTTATGAGATGATGGGGGCCACTACATTTCACTACTCACAAAAGCTCTTCTCTTGCCGAGACAAAAAAAAAAAACAGTCCTCTACAATATTTCTTCTGGAAGTTTATAAAAGAAACTTGTCAACGTTACAATCTACCAACATTCCCTACATGAACGATTTGTATAGGTAATAGTCAAAGAAGATGCGATCATGTAGAGGAAATAGGAATTTTTATGCAAGAGTTTCTTAGGGTTTTTAGAAGAACCCTATAGGAAAACACCAAGAAACTAAATATATCTTAACAAAAAACTTAATGCCCTCAACACCTAACTGAAGACGTATACTACTAAACAATAGCCTAATTAACCAATCCAATCCGAGTAACTAACAGATAAGCCCACAAAAACAACTTGACTCGGCATAAACATACGTAGCTAGCAAAATACAAGTTGCCAAATAATACATTTGTAAAGTGACAACAAATATTTTTAACTTTAATTGTAAAATGTAGAGAACTCCATTATCTAAAAATTGGTATTAAATATACATAGCTAGATAAATATAATAGACAAATACTAACTGTAATTTGTAGAAAGAACAACTATCAATTGATTGACATTTTTAACACACCAAATAATAAATTACATGATATCTTTATAGTTCATCCAGTTAGATTGAAAGAAAAAGCTTCTGCAATTTATTTACATTAACATCATTGTAGAAGTAGCCCAATATAAAGAGTCAAGTGATACCAAAGACATCGAAATTTAAGAAGCATGCAAAATGAAATGAAGACTGGTGCTTCCACAATAGTGGTTTACAATTTCTAGGAGATCCTAATTTTTGCTGACATCACATATTTTTAGAAAATATAATGATTTAAGCCTTGAAATGTTCCATTTAAAGGTTTCCAATTGAATATGGTTTGATGAAACCACCTTAGACCAAGCCCCCTTGGATAGAACTCTTCTAGTTTTAAACCATGCCTATAATAGAGTTTCCTTTACACCTATCAAAATGTTGATAAAAAACCACTTTTGATTTACCTTTTGGGGGATCAAATGAATTTATTTAATTTTTATTTTTTTAAGTTTTTAGTCCTTATTATAAGCTTCCAAAAAAGTATAATTTTAATAAAATTTCATTTGATTATTATATTTATTTTTTATTTTTTGTGAATGTAGGTTTTTCACCGAAAATCACGCTCTATGTTTTGCACATGTGGAAGAATAGAAAATTATCAAACAAAAAATTTGAAAAATATGAGTGCACCAAATATTGAAGTCCTTGATCCAACAAAAAAATAAAAATTTAGTTTTGTTACATACAAAAAAAGTTACGCGTTATACGGTCGCACTATGTTTGAATTGTAATTGTTTTGAATTTTCAACTTGATTAAAGAAAAAATATTCAATAAAAATCTATCTAACCAAGTGGAAGCACTAGATATTAGAGTTAAAAATCTTAATTTAAAAGAATTAGAATTTTATTCTTCATAGAAAAAAATTTATGCATTATATGGTGAGCGTCACTTTTTTAAAATGTTGTTTTCTGAAAAAAACTAGTTTTCGAGGGAGATGGAAAAAGAAGTGCAATCTGATTCAAAATTTTTTGAAAAAAATATATTTAGTATCTAAAAACAAAATTTCACAAAACTCTAGTTTGCATCATCTTCAAACTCCTCACGGTTTAGCCGCTATAAGTGCCTGAAAGTGAAGATTTAGTTAAAAAAAAATATTTTAGTATCCAGTTTGGCCAAAAATTGTAAACCACTATTGTGGGATCACGATAGAAAAAGTTTTCTTTTAAATATTTCCCCAAAAGGTAATAAAATATACATTTTCAAAAACCCTAGCTAGCACAGTAACTACAAATATTGTAGAAGTCTCAAATCTGTAATGAATAAAAATATGAAATTGTTACCTTGGTTCCCTACATTCTGGTAACGAGTGTCTTCCCGATGGTCCTTGTGTTGAAGGAAGGAGCCTTTATGTCGTACCAATCCTTCTTCATAAATGGATTGACCCTATATATTACATCACCATTAATTCATCATGTGTTAATTGCAATTGCTTTGAAAAGTAGGAAAATGAAAACCTTAGATCTAATCACTCACTCTTTCTTCTTTCCTCCCTTCTTGCCCTTTGAGATGTGCTTGTTCTTCCTGGTTTGTTTCACAATCACAACAAATAATTAGAACTTCACATGAAATGAATAAATCTGCAGAATATAGTTAAGATAAGAGAACAAGAAGAAATTACTTGACCGCCATGTTTGGTGCAATTGCAAAGGGTTTAGCAGCAAGGACGCATCAAACTACAACCAAGAGATTTTAAGCCTCAAACCCTAACTTTGACATTGATTTGAAGCAGGCTAGAGCATTGCTTTTGTTAGCAACATCACCAATAGAAGCAGGCATGTGTCTCTCTACGACGATTCTACCCTAATCGACAGCTGCCCGAGTCGTCAAAGCCTCCTTCAAAATTTGTACCCTCTCTTGCCTCGTGAAATAAAAAAGATGCTACAACTATTGATTCAGGACAATAAGAGGCAACCAAATTTCAAAATAGTTAACTAGTGAGCACATTTGCATCCCCTACTAAGCACTGTTCAATAAAACATGGAAAAATCTGAATCTTGATTGGCCACTGTAAAATGTATTAATCATTGTTTACGGTTTGAGGGCTCTGCAATAGTTCCCGACAGGAACTAATAAGAAAGAAGTTCAAATTTAGTAGCAATTGGAATCAAGCATCGTAACCAAATAATAGGATGGAAGCAAAGTGGACTTTTGATTGAGGTCTTTTCTCTACCTTAATCCAAGAGGGTGCATTGCTTTAATATCCAGTTGCAAGAATCGTAGTATCAAACTCCTCTTGCCAATCTAGGAATTTGGCTCCGTGATATGTGAAAATTTCTATTGCTGGAAATACACCTGTAAAAACACAGATGCATAAACTCATTACATTCTATTTCATAGATGCATAATGTGCAATCAAAAAAGGATAAAAAATACAACAAAGAGAAATTGCAAGTTGGCCAGCATGGTATCCATAACAGACTAGTTAGGAATGAGAAAGCGACCCATGTAATGTCCCTTTCCCGGCCTTGCCCTAGAATTTGCTTGTTGATTAGGTTTAGGGTTTCTTCTTTCCAAAGGAATGTTCTCTCTAATGAAATAGTCCTGGATTGAAATCTACATTCACCATATTAACAACATTTCCACATACATATATCTCTATTAGCATTAATATCTAGATATCCAAAATATAAACATAATCACAAAAGTAATAATGAAGACATAGGATGAGTGGCATGGGTAGATCCGCCTGAAGCTATCCATCTAAGCTCAAGAGCACAAGCGTCCAATTAGGACAACCCACCCCTTGGCCTCGAGTTGAACGTCCAAACCAGGATAATTCCACCCTCGGAGTAGCGGGCTTAGTGGAAACACTTGTGCCTTCTTTTTCTTCCCATGTCATCACCTCAGAAGACACTTGACCTATTGGGGACATTCAAGGGAGTGTACAAGTGGTCTAGGCCTACCACCCCTCCATGGCCCACCCATGCCTTGGGATTGGGTGGACTATGAGTGGAGTTTCCACCCCTCCAGGGCCCATCCTTGCCTTGGGTTTTGGGGGCGGACTTGAGTGAGGATTTTAGGCACCATTTCCCTCACACCCTTCCCAATAAGTTTGCAAACACTCAGAAGACAGTCTGAAATAGTCAAATACATTTACATTCCCTATTGATTCCTATCAAATCATTCCATAGTCTGCATCACGATAATACTAAAGAAATCATAATCATTTCATAGACAATTATGATAATGCTAAAAAAACTATAATTCATTTCTAGATTAATCATAATCATGATAATATGCAAGAAGTCTTAGCACTAATAATCAAATATGCAAATTAGTTCATTTACCGAATTAATGGATATATATCAAGCTAGTTCTTCATTAATTTCTACTAATATAACATATTAACACGTAATATCAAACAACAAGATAAAGCACTAGGAAATAGTCACATGGGGTTTGCAGTGATCTCAAAGACTAGCGATTATCAATCAAATTCAAATAAGTCAAGAGGGATTCACAATTTAGATGCAGTATGGCTATAATTGAACCTATCTTTTGAGTAGGTTTCAGATTATAATGCAATTTCAAGCAATCTCTATTGTTGGGCGAATACATGTTCAAGCATTTGGAATACTAGTTATTAATTTCTAAGTGATTATTTACTCACATGATTTTGCTGTGATTCTATATGATGTGCTCCTCATTCGTAATTCTCCTTATTCATTGATTATGCCTCAAGATCGGGTCTCCTATCCTTATTTCTACATGTATGAGTAGTTGTGCCCTCTTTGTTTGGTCACATCCGTGGTGGAATAGACATGCCTCTTAGTGACGGGTGTTTCATTAGCTACTATAATCAACTTGTTTATCAAGTGTAAGGATTATATATCTCTTAGAATTAAATCGTCAAATATGAAACATAAATATCTGTTATCTATTAATTTTTATTTTACTCGATTTATCTTCTAATTGCTCCCCTCATGAATTTCTCCCTGGCTAGTAGTATTTGAATGATCATCGTACTTATGTGAAGACTGACGCCCAGTGTCATTTCACTCTCGTTTAGTGCTACGACCCATCAAGGATGTGGCCATGATGAATGACAGTATGAGTCGAATAACTCTTGAAGAACCTCATGTTTGATGATTTGATGCTTTGATTCTATGCTTCCAAACAGATGATCCATAAATATATGCATTATTAATTGTTGTGCCCTCAGCACACACGCCCCCTTCGGAACAGGGACCCTCTTTTCTTTTGCCTTGTCGGGTCATTTTGTCGCCGCCTTGCTTTGTGTGCCCCGTTTTGGTGTCCTAAGTGGTCAACATTTTCCAAAGTCTTATCTTGAGTTGACCGTGTTTCATCCCCTCCATTTTGGCTAAGCCCTAGTGCCTTGTGGACTCTCCTTGGCAGTTTGCTTTTGCCAGCAGCCTTGGGGCCTGGCGGGCCTGCCTCCCTGGGTTTCCCTAGTTGAGTTTCCTCTGGGTGTTCACCGTTCCAAAACGGTGGAAGGCTTCCGCCTTCCCGAGCCCCAAGACCCAACTCCTTCTTTGCCGCCCTGTTTGAACTTGTGAAAAATTTTGACTATTTTTTCCCTTCCTGGGCCCGCACCCCCAGACTTCCGTGTTCAGAACTCTATGCTAATTTTGTCGTTCTCGATGGCCAAATTGTGGTGGCACTCCGTCCTCCAGGCCCCGAGCTCCCCTTCACCAACAGCTTCTGAAATGAACTTAAAAGTGGCTGCAAGGCCATGTCTTTCTGAGCCCCAGACCCTGGTCATCCTGCCGCCGTCTGGGATTTAAACTCACCAACCCTCCTATTGTTCGTACGAGCATTAAATGAGGGTATTAAATGCTAAATGGGGGTATAAGTACTTGGCCCAACCTGCAATTTTCACATGTCAGGTTTGCCAGAGGAGTTCAGAGTTGAGTTCGAGGAGTCCAGTGCATCCGTCGACCGCCACCGTCGCGCCCGTTGTCATCATTTGCCCATCCTTAACGGATTTAGCAACCTCTTCCATCAGAATTTTGAGGTAGGTTTTCCGTTCGCCCTCCTGAGAGGTATTTTGTGAATTCACGCTTAAAAATTTAAACAAAATGGGCTAAAATGCATTAAAAAGGAGGACAACACCTAAAAAACCCATGAATTCAAATTCTTGAAAACCCTCCAAAACACCCTCAAATTTGAAGTTGAAACTCGGCCTTGTCGGGACCATTCTTCATGCAGGGCATTCATGCCCTCCAGACTTGCACCAACTTGCTACCACCGATATTTTACAAAACAAAACAAACTCTCCAAATGGTGGATTTCCCTCTCGGGCCTGAACCCTTGGACTTCCATGTCTGGGATTTCGAAAAGTTTATGCCGTTCCAAAACAACAAGGAGAACTCGTCCACCCGAGCTCTAGGGCCCACCTCGCCTTTCGCCGTTCGGAGTTAAACCCAAAAATCAACTGAACAAACACATCCCCGAGTCCCGGTCCCCAAATGTCTATTTGCAGACTTCCATAACATCTTCACCATTTCAAACAACCACCAACCGACGTCCTTCCGTCTCCTGGGTCCCAAGCCTTCATTGGCCACAAAAAATAACGAACATCAAACCTTGGCATCCATACCCTCGCTGGGCCCTGACCATCAGGATTTCATGCCCTTTCAACCGACATGCAAAGGAAAAGCTGCCTCGTCTTCTCGACCTTCGGGTTTCGCCCTCTTGATTGCTAAGAAACTTAACAAGGAAAACCTAGCGGCCGAGCCTAATGTCAGGTCCAGTCCTCCGGGCTACTCCCTCCAGAATTTCATGTCACGCCCGCCATTTTCAAATGGCAATTCACCAATGGCTCCCCACCTCTTTAAGCCTGAATGCTTCAAATATTAAAAGAAACAATTGGCTATCCTTGGACCTCCCGGAGTTTCGACCTCGGAACTCCGTTTCTTCCTGGCCATTTCAAACAACAAAGCCCTGATAGCTTTTCGACCCTGAATCTCTGGGAGCTCCAAAAGTGATCTAAATAACCTCAAATTTGAAAACTAATCTCGATCCACATGCTCAGATTCGACCCTCTTCGACGCGAGCCTTTCAGACCATGAAAATATGAAGATGGGAGAAATCATCAGGATTTCCCTACCTTTTTTTAACTTCAAAACAACATTCCTGCCAGGGAAAATCCGGCCCCCTGGGCCCAGGTTGTCCAAAATCCCTCCAGAAAATGACTAATGACATTTGGAAGTCAAAGTTTGATTTTATGAATAATGAATTATCTAATTGGATTTCGTCCATAAGTTTTCAACTAATGTTAAGGCTTTCATAATTGGTTGTACTTATTACATCTCTGTTTGTAGGATATATGGAATCGGGTACAGGACCCTCGGGGGCGGCTGTAGAAAAAGACAAAGGAAAGAAAGTGGGCAAGAATCCTTGTGGAAGAGAGGACAAAGACCAAATGAAGTACCAGTTCTAGGGTGAACCTCTACATTCAAAAAATGTCATCGACTAGAAAGAGATCACAGACACTAATATCGACCACGTCGATGTTGATGAATTTAAGCAAAGGGTCAAGATCCACCCAAAGACCGATAATGCAAGGTCAATCAGACAAAGTGGAATTGCAAAATCCACAGGCTTCCCTCCATCCCTTGTAGCTCCTAAATTGGTCATGGCTTTTCGGCAGGCCTATCAGCCATAGACACGAACCATTGTTGATAGAGACAAGAACATCCTTGCCGACATGTTAGCTGAGGCAATTACGAAAATTTTTCACATTCCCACCTTTGGGGAGATAGAGGTTCCCACCATGGAGGAAGGTAAGGCAACCTGGGATGAGGACCCTATGGGCTGCAAAAAGCTAATAAACTAGTACTGGTTCAAGGAGAAAAGGGACAGCGCTGTAAAGGTGCCTCAAGAACTCTTTCACAGCGACTTTTATGAGGACTACCACGACCTGGTAACCATGTTGAGCAGGGTGATGGGCCTCCCTACTGCTGCATTTTTCCAAGAGTGGATGGTGTATTTCGTTGAACAAATCCTCCATGGGGACGAAGATGTCACCACAAAAGCCTCATTCTATTGGGGAGGCATCATAAGTGACTACTTCCACAAGCAGTTTATGAATGTGAAGAAGAGCTCTAAGTTTTACATGACCTCCTATCTGGTCTACTCACTGGCTGAGCCGAGGCAATACAGTGGACTATTTGTGGCACTCGATGAGGAGCCAGGTCGAAGATTGAAGGTTTATGACAGATATCCCTAGCTCCAATTCAGGAACTTCAAGAAGGAGTATTGCAAAGTGAATGACACCTTCATCGGCCACATCATCAGGTTGCTCGGAGGGGATTTTGAGATAAGGGTTTCTCATAGTGCTCGGGCATTCCTAAAACAATATGCCTTCCTATTCATACAATACCCCAAGTTTACATATATTCATGTCCAGGGTTTCACAGAAAGGTCGAATAAGCTTGCCTGGTACCCCAACAACTGGATTATACTGTTAGAGCTTTCTCGGCAGCTGCAACATATACATTCAGTCCTCGACATAAAACACTTGGTAGGGATCCCTTATCCATTAGCTTTTGGCCGAGGGATGTAAAAATTGCAAACTTCCTAGTGTGCTGGGAATTCTAAGAAGGAATTGGTAGAGTATCACTTCCGCCTACACACTGCTCGCCCACAGATGGACCCATATGGGCATGTAAGAAAGGCACTAGGGCTAGGGTTCGCCCATTTGCATCATGTTAAATATTTTTGGGCAGATTGTCAAGACGACAAGTAGGTGCGTGTAAGGCATTACATGCGGATGACCGCATACTTCATAAGAAGGGTGCAACTATTCCTCATATCGGATCAAGTCGAAGAAGATGAAAGCACCATAATAGACCTAGATATAATGCAATTGCTAACCTGCCATTGCCAATGATAGATTGGGATGAATAGGCCGATGACCTTGACATTATCACTAAGTCAATTCAAGCTCATACCAAAGAATGGGTTGATGGGAAAGTAGCCCGATTAAAGAAACAAGGGGTTATTCTAACATATGAGGGGCTCAAGAGTGAGCCTAGTGCTACAGAGGATGTTACTGCTACCACTTCAACAGGAGGAACATCCAAATCTCCTTCACTCACAAGGTCAAAGAAGAGGAAAGGGACTGAGGCAGAGCAGTCGCTAGATCCCAAGGTTTATTCACGAAAAGATTCAGGAGGCTCACCCTCTAAGAGGCCCAAACGGACGGGAAGCATCGCGGAGCAGCCACCAATTCAAGAAGACCCCCTTCAAGAGGGTGAGGAAGGGAAAACCGGTCAGCCAGAACCTCCTCCAGCTCTCCCTATTTCCACCGCCCTTCCAGCTATTTCCTAGGCTATGGTTGCCACATCCCTGCCTGTGGTAGACATCTCGGTCCATCTTGCCTCCTCTCCCCTGGCTGGGTCCATAATAATGGTTGACTCCTCCTCTGCTGCAACTTCTCTGCTTTCCTTCGCTTCCATGTCACCTACTATATCGCTTCCACTAGAAACAACAACAATACCAATGTCCGCACTTACTTTGCCAAAAGCTTTCTCTAGGCATATCCAAAATGTCCCCTCTGAGATTTCTCAAATCCTTTTGGACCCCACTATCCAAGCTGCCGTAGCGCAGGTCCTCGCTAGTGCTATGCCCTCGCAACCCCCAACAGGACCATGAGCAATGGAGGCCACGATGCTAATCTCAGAAGAATGGGAGAAGTGGGAGAAAGAAGCCTCGAAGGTAATGGTGGAGGAAGCTGATGATTACCACGAACACCCATAGTATGAACACCGACAAATTGATAGGGTGGTCCGTGAAGAAGAAGAAACAGGGTCTTCCAAAAGTGGAGATGAAAGAGAGGATGCCAATGGCAAGGTTATTGCATTTGATGATGATTTCGAGGAGGAAATGGCCCAACAATTACGAGATGATAAAGAAGAAGGGAAAGAAGGTGACATGGCAGCAGAAAATGTGGAGCTTCCTACTAGGAGACAATAGGAGGATGTGTCATCTCCTCAAAGAGAAGAAGGAAATGTGGAAGAAGACAAGCCAAAGGAGCATGTACGCAAGGACGAACAAGTTGAAGAAAGGAAAGGGAAAGGAATTGAGAAAGAAGAAAGTCCCTGAGAGCGATTGCCTACTAAGCCTCCCATCAAACGCCTCGTGTTCGTCCAAGAATCCGATGAGGAAGAAAGAGACCACTAAAATGGAAGAAAGGGCTCTGGCAAGCGAACAAATAGAAACCCTAACAAAGGAAGGAGAGGGTGATCGAGAATCGCCAAAAGAAAAATCTGCTATGCCTAAATGGCTGGAGAGGCAGCTTGAAAAGAAGACTCCTACCCCAAAGGATCCAAGAGCAAGGCTAGAGGTTATCCTGGCTTGAGCAAAGATCACAACCAAAAAGGAGAAGAAGCCCAAAGTCAAGTCCAAGGTAACGATGGATGCTTCTAGGTCTCAAACTGTGCAAGTTGCAACGCTGGTGGTAGGCCAAGAGGGAGTAAGTTATAATATCTCCACCATTAACTTGAGAACTGCTACTAGAGAGCAGAAGGTGGAACACCTCGAGGAGTCAGTAGCTATGGTGGTGCACCTAATACAACAGGATAAAGTCTCAAAGGACGAGCTTAAAGCATAGGTGGCCGGCTTGACTACTTATATCCAACAATGGTCTTTAGCTGAAGACACGCCTACCACATCCGTGGCTCCACCCCAATTGTTGTCCAAGGAACAAATTGACAAGCTGGAAAAAAGAAAGAACTTGGAAAAAACTATAGAGAGCTAGTTCTGACAGGTTCTATATGTCGGGAACATGGGTATCAATCACATTGCTCGAAAAACCAACAAGTTCTTGGATTTACAACAATCTCTAGAAGGCACAAAGAAGCTTTGCACTGACTTTCCTACAATGTATAAGTCCACCTATCCAAAGATCAAGGCTATCCTCCAACTGCCAAGCACGACATGGGAAAATGAGCTCGCGTTCAAAAGGGATGACCATTGGCTAGTGGATGTGTGGAAGCAAGACTTTGATAACCGGAAAGAAAGGTTGGAGCAGGTAATTGATAAAGTGGATCCAGATATTGAATAGGTCAAGGAAATTAGGGTGGATTGCGCCTGATATCTGAGGCTAATGACAAGATATGACATACCCGCAGCAAATTGATCCCCATTTCTAGAAAAAAGCCCCATTTCCAGAAAAAGATCGAGGACGGGATGGCAACAAAGATAACCACATATTTCATGAGTTTTGTCGCCCATGCCTTCACCCAATCAGAACTATTCAAATACCACGCTACCAAGTATGATGAAGACTGGAGGAGGTTTGAGGACAACTCCAGGGAGTGGGGCTATCAAGTGTTGTGGTCTGAGATCATAGAGGTCAAGTAACTCCAATCGGTAGTCCTAAAATTCATGGAGTATGCAGCTTTGAAGAAGCAGGAAGGCAGCCCTATTGTCAGTGAAGAGATTCTAAAGGAATAACTACAACATAAAGAGCAATCAACAAAAGAAAAAATGCTATAGTGCTATCACTAGAAAACGAAATAGGGATATGGAAAAAATTGTATTTTAAATTGTAATATATTGGGGGGTAGGTAGAACCCTAGTTTGTAGTGAATCTTGGCCACACAATCAGATTAAATCTTGGCCATTCGTTCTACTTTTTGGGCACTATAAATAGGGGGTCTCCTCTCATTTTCAGAGGGAGTTGAGTTGTTGTAAAGACATGTTGTAGAAATTTCTAATGAAAATACATTGACTTGGTGCATTTTCTGAGTTCTTCACATGTTTCATGATTCAATCTCCATTGTTAGATGCTTATTTAGATTTGCATTGTTGTTCTAGTTAGCTTTGAATTACTTAGGTAGACTTTGTTAGATGTTGTTTCGTGATTACAAAATTTTTTGTTGTGTTGATGCCTTCCAGTCCATACTTTTTGTTGTTTGTTGTTGGTAAATGGTCTTGTAAAGTTAGTCTGGGCTGAAATTTGAAGCTGCTTTTAAACTTTTATCTTTATTCATGCATAAAAATGGTGGATGAATGGTAAAATATTGGCAGACCTTTGAAGATAGCACAAATTTCACGATACTGTAGGTTTCTTGGTTAAGTGGAATCCTATTTCAAGGAAGTTGTCCATAGCAGAACCTCCATGATCACTGTTCACAATTAGTTGCAGATCCAAGAACCTTTTCTCTTCCCTGCCCCTTTTTCCTTGAAGTTTTAGATTGTTGTCAGGACCTACATTGAAATGCACCTTAACTCCCATCTCAGAAACTTCAGATTTTAAAATCCACCTCGCATCCAACTACGTAAGTCTGCCCTGTGATTACCAGCAAAATCACATCAAAACATCAACTAAGGAGTTCCATGCAAGTCAAGACCTGACACCCGAGAGACCTTGGGGATATTTTCAGCAACTTGTTGGAGATTTCCTTTCAAGAGAGGTAGTGCACGCGTGTATTTCCTATGTTGAGAAAGTGTGCAAAACACCCATCAATAGTAATCATAAGCTCATTTCCCAGTCCATTTATGCCATTGGGACTAGTTTAATGTATGATAATTATTTCTTTCTATTGTCTTCCTATAAGGTCTCCAAACAAGTATACATCATTTATTCTATTGTTTATCATATATCACACTAATATTATTACAATATTATCTGTGATAATTGTAATAATATTTGAATTGAAAATTTATAATTTTGATACTTATTTTATCTGGTTGAGGGTTTACAATGTTGGGGATATGACAGTCCTCCCCTCTCAATTTGCTTTCCCTCAAGAAAATCCTTTTTGTGTCCTAGATATCCTCTAAGGCCAAAACTTAAGAAGAGGATTAGAAACATGACACATCGATGGAGTGTTCTATGAAGAGGTTTCCTATCATCTTAATAAAGAACCCTTAGGGGTCTTCGTTGATATACATTACAATTCTTATTGGGGAGATTTGGTTGGATAATGTGTTCTAGATCTTGAGGGTGTATGGTTGTCTTCACCACTTATATTTACTCCTCCATGAAGCTCCATTTGTTTACAGTCTCTACTTCTTTTGATTGGATACCCTTGAGATCTCCTCCCTCGTATCTAGTTTTCTTGCTTAGGTGCTCTTTGCTTTCTCCCTCGCGGATTGCTTCTATCTTGTGAGCTTGACCTTTACATTTATGATCATGTCCCCATGGATTTTGGCATGTGAAACATAAACCTTTTCTTTTTAAGTCCTCCATTGCTTTGTACATATGATCACGATCCCATTTCCTATTACAATATGAACATGTCTTTCCTGAATCTTTTCGGCCCTTTCTTCTTTGTGAGGGGGTTTGGAGGGGGAGGAAAAGCTCTGAGGTTTGTCTCTTAGTAAGTTATCTTCAAACTTCATTGCCTTTTGAATGGCTTCATCTAACTGGTGGGTTCTAATGCACTCACCATAGTTTTGACTAACCCCCTTAATCCCTCTATGAACAAATAGGTGAGTCTCTCTTGATAAATTTTTGGGACCATGATTGCCAATTTTTGAAACTTGGTGGTGTAATTCTCTATAGTTCCTTGTTGTCTTACTCGAGTGAGCTCCCTAAAGTACCATTCAACCTTTGGTTGAATCTTTTGATCAATCTTTGAGTGAAGTCATCATAGGTGGTAACTTTTTTATGACCTTGGGTTATGAGACCATGGTGCCACCATTCATGGGCCATCTCTATTAGGTGCAACACGACAAATTTGATGACATTTCCTCTGCCATTGGGCTTAAAGATGGGTACATATCCAAATTTTGTACCAATGAGCATGAGGTGCTCTTTCCTTCTCTATCAAAACTGGGGAGCTTAACCTATTTTTGAGATCCTTGTCAGGTTAAATGTTTCTTTCCCTTTCCCTTCTAGGAGCAGTTCTTAGTTTGGCATCACAATAATCTTTAAAGGGGATGGTGCTCCTAATTTCGGGATCTAGTCTATAATATGTTGTTGCAATCTCATCCACATTATCTGCGGGGGGTTCGTTGGTTTCCCTTTCTTCTGCGTGTTCTTCACTAGGCAAGAAATAAGGTCTTGTGGGTCTAGAGTTTGTGGCTCTTGAGGGTATATGATCATTGTTTTCAAAATGGTTAGAGCTTGTCTCCCTCCCATTATTGCCACTCATGTTCTGGATGGCCTGGAGGAGAAGTTGTGAAGTTTTTTCACTCCTCTTGTTTTGGTCCCTAAGTGCTTGGGTGGTTTGTTCCATGAATTCCCTCAACTCGTTATTCATAAATGCGTCCATAGTGTTGTTTTTGGTGGTGTTTTTACTAGAGTTTCTCCTTTGGTAAGTTTGCATTAACTATAGTTTTCATAGGATGGTAGGATTATGCTCTGATAACACTGTAATGTCCCTTTCCTGACCTTGCCCTAGAATTCACTTGTTGATTAGGTTTAGGCTTTCTTCTTTCCAAAGGAATGTTCTCTCTAATGAAATAGTCCAAATTGAAATCTACATTCACCATATTAACAACATTTCCACACACATATATCTATTAGCATTAATATCTAGATATCCAAAATATAAACATAATCACAAAAGCAATAATGCAAACATAGGAGGAGTGGCATGGGTAGATCCGCTTGAAGCTATCCATCTAAGCCCAAGAGCACAAGCGTCCGATCAGGACAACCCACCCATTGGCCCCAAGTTGAACATCCAAACCATGACAATTCCACCCTCGGAGTGGTGTGCTTAATGGAAACACTTGTACCTGCTTTCTCTACCCATGTCATCACCTCGAAAGACACTTGACCTATTGGAGACAGTCAGGGGAGCATACAAGTGGTCTCAGCCTACCACCCCTCCATAGCCTTGGCGGATTCTTAAGTGGGACCCCCACCCATGCCTTAGGATTGGGCGAACTATGAGTGGAATTTCCACCCCTCCAGGGCCCATCCTTGCCATGGGTTCCAGGGGGGGACTTGAGTGTGATTTTTAGGCACCACTTCCCTCACACCCTTCCTCCCAATAAATTTGCAAACAATCAAAAGATAGTCTTAAATAGTCAAATACATTTACATTCCCTATTGATTCCTATCAAATCATTCCATAGTCCACATCACGATAATACTAAAGAAGTCATAATCATTTCATAGACAATTATGATAATGCTAAGGAAACTATAATTCATTTCTAGAGATTAATCATAATCATGATAATATGCAAGAAGTCTTAGCACTAATAATCAAGTCTACAAATTAGTTCATTTACCCAATTAATGGATATATATATATATATATATATATATATATATCAAGTTTGTTCTTTCATTAATTTCTACTAAATAGAACATATGAACACATAATAGCAAACAACAAGATAAAGCACTAGGAAATAGTCACATGGAGTTTGCAGTGATCTCAAAGACTAGAGATTATCAATCAATTTCGAATAAGTCAGAGGGATTCACAATTTAGATGCAGTATGGCTATAATCGAACCGGTCTTTTGAGCAGTTTTCATATTATAATGCAATTTTAGGCAATCTCTATTGTTGGGTGAATACATGTTTAGGAATTTGGAATACTAGTTTTGATTATAAGGGAAAAACAAGTTTTGAAGGGACCCAAAACCCTTTACAACAAAATATACAAAATGCTGTTAAAAAGTACTTTAGGACGACACCAACAACATACCAAGAGCCAAAAAACACGACAAAAAAGGGTGTTGAACGAAAGATAAGACAATAAGCTAAGAACAACACCCAACAACATCAAAACAACAGGAAATAGACCGACACTCAACAAGAAGCAGACAACAACAAAGAAGAAGACCAAACACTAATTCAAATTGCTTAAGGTGTTGGCCACCTCAAGCAAAACAACAGGAAATAAATTGACACCCAGTAGGAAGGAGACAACAACAAAGAAGAAGACCAAACACTAATTGAAAATGCTTAAGGTGTTGGCCACCTCAAGCTCTTGGCTTCTGTGCTTTTCGATCATGTCCAACAACTGCTTCTTAGCATCAAAGGACTTTTTCCATTTAGTTGACCCCCTAATAGCAGGGCCCTTGTCATCATCTTTAACACCTTTTTTTTCCTTTGCCTTTAATCAAGTGCTCTTTCTCCATTAACTCAGAAAAATAAACTTGATCCTCCTTGAGCTCACTTATCTTTCTGAAAAGGACTTCCAAAGAGTCCACACTATTCTTCATAGAGATGTGACACGCTTGAAGAAGCTTATTTAAATCCACATTTGTTCCCAGAACCTTGGCTTCCAAAGAAACCAATCTATCTTCACATAGAGATTTGGAATCGTGGAAAGAACCCTCAAGGTCCACAATTCTATCAATCAAAATGTACGACACTAAACCCTTCAGAACATTCTTCAAATTCTCCTTCAAACCTCTAATTTTAATGTTAATCTTATTGACCTCTTGAAGAGTCCACTTACCTAACTTAAAAGTTCTAGTGGCCCCAGCCCTAGCCATATCCAACAACTCAAACATAGAGGTATGATCATCATCGAGGTAAGAAAAGTCCTCGAAGAGGGGATTTACCTTCAAAGGCTCTTGTTTAGCTCTCTTCTTCTCAGCATCCTCCTCATCAAGACCCTTGTTCTCCTCATCTAGCTCCACATTGGGCGATTCCTGCATCGGGGCATCCTGAATAGCTATCACCTTTTCACCAGAATCCTTCCTTTACAAGACACATTGGGGTCCTTTGCTGACACTTTCAAGGCCTTGTTCTTCAGATTGGCAATATGCTTAGATGACCTCCTCGACTTGTCCTTTTCTTCAACATTCTCATGTGACCCCACCTCAATACCACCACCAACAACCACCTCCTTGATCTTGGGATGGGAACCATCCGAGCCCACTTCTGTGTCCTCGCTATTAGAAAGAACAAGGCGCTTGGCTTCCCTGTTACTCTTAGAACTACCCAACTTCCTCTTCTTTGAAGAAGTAGTTGCAAGGGCCGAAGACACATCATCATTCTCTTCGCTCCATTCCTCTTCATCATCCAAACTAGAATTTGAGCCCAACAACCCAGAACCTCACTCAAAGTCTTCTCCTACCCTTAATGGTAGGGGTAGGAAGAAGAGACTTAATATGCTCCATGATTAATAAAATAAGACCTTCATGGAGGACAGGAGCTCTCCTGTTCTTCAAATGAGCGTAAACAAAAACCTCCATAGATGATAACAAAAAAAACATAAAAGAAATGAACAAACCATGTCTGAAATGGTTAAGAAGAGTGAAGTGGTGACCAATAATAGCAGTAAACCTCCCCTCTAGAGTCACATAGTGCATAAGCACCTCAGTAACCTTCGCCCAAATCTTCTTAAGGGATGTTCACTCATAACCCCAACTTTCCATTTTGATTAATTTCTTCCACTTGTCATCTTTGAAGAATTGGGCCATTGCCTCCTCGTTACTCTTCTTGTCCTTAAAAAACTTATGGCCAACCATCAACATCCTAGTAACAGTAGCTACCAGCTCCTCATTCACCGCCACTTCCAGGCCTTTTATCTTGAGCATGTGATTATGCCAGTAAGACACAAACTGTGTCAAGGCATTAGGGTCATGCCCATGCAACCTCTCTAAGAAAGGTGTTAAATTACCATGATGTAGTATATTCCATAGCCTCTTATTTTTCCTGATGCCCACATAAGAATATGACTCGATTCTACTTCTATCACCACCCATTTCATACAACAACAGAACAAGCAAGCCCTTGCGAAAAATGCACAACTGAATGCCAGAGAACGAAAAGAAACCCACAAAGAGTGCGAGACAAAAGAAGGTACTAGAAAACAAATGTCGCATCATCTCAACCCATGCCATCTTTCCTCAATAAGCTCCTATATTTCTTAGGAAGGATCGAGCCATCCTCCCACACACGAAACTCATTTAAACTAACAACCTCGTTAGCAAAAAATATGCCAATGAGTTTCCTTCTCGATAAATGTGAGAGACGTGAGTCTCTTCACAAGATCAACGCATGAATATAGTATCTTTAATAAGCTGATCCACATTCCAACTTGGAGGATGAGTGCCACGCAGATAGTTAATGATGTTTAGGGAATCACCTTCAACCCATAATTTGGAGTAACCTTTGTTGACAACATATTTAATACTTATGAACATAGCCTCCACCTCTGCACAATGATTTGTCTGATTTCCCAACGGGAGTGTCACCGCACCTAGGAGTTTGCCATCATCATTCCTGAACAACCCCCCCCCCCCCACATCCTGTAGGACCAAGGTTACCCTTCGCTTCCTCATCAAAATTAACTTTAACCCACCCAAAGGGAGGTGGTTGCCACTTAGTGCTTAGTTTAGCATTTAAACTGGATTTAGGATTCAAAGTAGGAATTGAAGTAACCTTCCAGTTAGAAGTCACTAGGAGATCATAACCAGTCAAGTACGTAGAAGGGGCACACTGAGAAGTATTAGAATTTAATAGAGCAAAATTCTCTAGAATCGCCTATCTGATCTTGATGAAAAGACTACCAACTTTAATCTTAGAATCACGAAAAAATTCTATTATTTCATTCTTTCCATAACCCCCAAGCAATATGTAGGGCCATAAGATCCCATAGCCAATGAAGAACAGGGGAGGAGGAAGGGAAAATCCACTAATCAATAAATTTATCAAGAGAGTCTGAAAAGACCCAATCAATATTCCAGATACCAAGAAATTTACTCCATAGAGAAGAAGAAAAATCACACCCAAGAAAGATATGATAAGCACTCTCACCATCAGCTTCACAAAGAGCACATCTATTAGGAATCACAAACCCCCTTTTACAAAGGTTATCCTGCGTTAAAAATTTACCTTGCATAAGCATCTAGAAGAAGACATTCACTTTAGGAATTAGCTTCTTGTTCCATAACATCCCCCAAAATGGAAGAGAATCGAGCTTTTCAAACGAATTCACGAGGGTAGAGGCCATCGAAAAATTTCCACTAGCACAGGGAGGCCAAATGACTCTATCCGGCCTCAAAAAAGTGGGAATACAAACATTGTGCAAGAAGTCCTTCAAAACCTTCAATGACGGATCCCAATCCTGGAAATTTTTCCACTCCCCATCTTGAAAGTAATTTTCCACCCTAGTTCCAAAAAGGCGTTTGCACATAGGAACAATAGGAGGAGCCCAAGGAAGATTGATTAAAGGTTTAACATCACACCAAACATCCTCCCAAAAGAGAATACTTGTACCATCACCCAACAACCATTTAACACCATTAGCAATAAAATCCCTACATGGAACTATATTCATCCAAAAACATGAACCAGAGGGAACATC